>JASDQU010220992.1:2468-14365 GCA_032191745.1 Picea mariana
GCAATTAAAAACGGTCCAAGCCACAAGTTTTGAAATTTTGTGTGTTCTCCCTTTCCCTCATGCGGTTTGTCCCACTTCAAGACGAGATCGCCTACTTCAAAATTCCTATCAGAAATAGAGTTAGAATCGAACCAAATTTTAACCAATTGTTGATGTTGATCTATCTTACATTTAGCTTGGGCTCTTACTTCTTCTAGCTTCATCAACGCGTTAATTCGGTTTTCTAAAGGGGGACAATCCTCTTCTTGAACTTTCTGTGACAATTGAAGCGAAGGAAGAAGGATGTGAGGTGGAAGAATTGCTTCTCTGCCATAAACGAAAAAAAAGAGGGAGTTACCTATAGCAACTTTTGGCATTACCCTATCATCCCATAGCGCGTTCAGCAGCGCATTGTGCCAATTTTTGTGATTTTCAACCATAGTTCTGTTGATAATTTTAATCAAGTTCTTGTTTGTTGACTCTGCCAATCCATTGCCCTGGGGGTAGTAACTAGCAGAATACTTCAGCTTAATTCCTTTCTCCAAAGCGAACTCGCTCATATCAAGAGAAGAAAAGTATGAAGCGTTGTCAAAGACTAGACAGTCAGGGATACCGAAACGAGTGATAATATTTGAATTTAGAAAGGCGATTACCTGACTGGTGTTGACAGTTCTTAATGCAGCAGCTTCAGACCATCGAGTAAAGTAATCTGTGGCTATCACAATAAACTTGTGCTATTGTGAGGATGGAGGATTAATTGGACCTATGATATCAAGGCCCCATTTCTGGAAAGGAGAATCTACTGTAACGGGTTGCAGCGGAAAGGCTGGTTTTTGCAACCGCCCTGGTGATTTCTGACAGATGATACATTTACGACACAAGGCATGGGCGTCTCTAAAAAGCGTGGGCCAGTAATAACCGGCTCTTAAAAACTTATGAGCAGTGGTGTCACCACTGAAGTGACCACCAGCTTCTCCCGCATGCAACTCTAGCAAGACTTTCTCTGCTTCGTCTTTTTCAAGACAACGCATCAATACGCCGTCAGAATTCTGACGAAACAGGATACCATTAACCAGATGAAAGGATGCAGACTTTAGTCTCAACGCTCTTCTTTTGGTAGGGTCAAGGTGACGGGGGGATGATCCATGTTCAAGACAGAATCTAATATCATCGTACCAGGGACTAACGAGGTTTTGTGCACAATAGATCAAACTTTGATTGCTTTGTCCTAAGTTTGACATATCACTTTCTTCTTGCTGTCCTGTTCCGGAATCAACCACCAACTTACATAACCCTTGGCCTCTCACAATCTGAGCTGGGCTGATTTCTAAGTCATACTCCTGCAAGGAGGTGACCCAGTTAGCTCTCTTTTCTCCTAACTCCTTCTGCACTAACAAGTTCCTTACAACAGGGTAGGGGACAATGAATTTCGTCCTTGACTTCAAAAGATAGGACCGGAAGTGCTTAACTGCTTTGAAAACAGCGTAGGCTTGCCGATCCACCGCTAGATAGTTAAGTTCAACACCTTTGAAAGCAGAGATCATAAAGGCGATGGGTACTTCGTGGTTCTCGGCATTCTTCTGAGTTAGGACGGCGGCATAGGAACGGTCAGAAGCAAAAGTATAGAGTGTAAAATCTTGAGAGAAGTTAGGGCTCATGAGAGATAGAGCGTCTATTATGGCCTTCTTTATTGCATTAAAAGCTTGATTTTCTGTGGGTCCCCAGTGATATTGGGTGTCTTTCTTAATCAAATTCTGTAAAGGCCTGACCATTTCGGAGAAACTGGGGACAAATCTTCTCACGAATTTAATCTGGCCTAAGAAAGACTGCATAGATTTTTTGGATGTAGGAGGGGGAAGTTTAGTGATGACTTGAGTCCTTTCGGGGTCAATAATCATCCCTTCACTAGACACAATAAATCCTAATAGTTTACCCTGTTCTACTGCAAAGATGGATTTTTTGGGGTTCAAGGAGATGCCGTATTTACGACATCGTAGCAGAACGGCTCGTAAGTGAGCTAGATGATCGTCTTTGTTTTTAGAATTTAAACAGTCACATCATATAAGTAACCTGCGACGGACTGATTGATTAAGCCTCGGAAAGCAATGTCCATTGCTCTCTGAAAGGTGGCACCAACATTAATCAATCCAAAGGGCATTTTGCGATAAGCATAAGTGCCCCACGGGGTACAGAAGGTAGTTTTGAGTTGGTCTAGTGGAGACATCAAGACCTGGTTGTATCCAGAGAAACCATCCAATAAAGATAACCTCTCGGAACTAGATACATGTTGAAGAATCTGTTCCATGGGTGGGACAGGATAGTTGTCTTTATCAGACGCTCTATTGGGGTTTCGGAAATCGACGCAGAGTCGGATTTCCTCGTTTTTCTTCCGAACCGGGACAAGGTTGGACACCCATTGAGTGTGTCTAACAGGAAAAATTATTTTAGCACTTAGGAGTTTATTCAATTCTTTTTGAACGGTCGGTTCTAGTTTAGGATGCATCTTCCTCAGTTTCTGTTGGAAGGGTAAGGTTTGGGGCTTCATCGGGATGACATGCTGTATGATATTAGGGTCGAAAGTTTTAAGATCATCATACATCTATGCAAAGATATCCTTAAATTCTTTAAATAATTTAACAAATGCATCTTTTTCTTGTCTAGAACATCCCAAGCCTAGGTTAATGCACTGAGGATTTTCACTAGTTCCTAAGTTCACTTTTTCATAAGACAACGATGAACTATTAGTTTTACAGTTGACCGCCTTTTTAAATTTATCTTCAAAATAATAAAACTTCTCTAATCTAACTATAGATTTGGGTATGGAATTTACCATGTCCGACAGAGCTTCAGAAGATTTTGGATCAGGTATTACCGTAAAATCGTGCAAATTGTCGTCGTGTGTGCGTTCATCTATCACCGCGCCTTGAAAGGTTTCTTCCATGTGCAAAAAGTTGATAATCTGCTGATCGTCATCAAATACTCTCCAGTTCGTGATATTGTCAGAAACAGATGGTCGAAATAACATCTCAACGGAGAATGCGTCTGGCGACAAGCCTTCTGCAGGAAGAAGTTTATAGGCTACATTAGCTAATAGATCTGCTTCAACATTATTTAATCTAGGAATGGAATTTATATTGAAAGAAGAAAATTTATTCATTAAACTCCATACCTCAGACTGGTAGCTCTTGAGATGCGAAAAGAGACAGTGGATAGAATCTCTTACCTGTCTAACCACTATTTCAGAGTCACCAAATACAACCAGGTTTTGAATGTTCATATCTAGAGCTTTCCTGAGACCTTGCAGTAAAGCCTCATACTCTGCAATATTATTAGTACATTCAAATTCTAGTCTACATGCAATTAATGTCTTGTTACCTGCCGAATCGATAATGATGCAGCCTGCACTAGCTCCTTCTTTGGACTTAGATCCGTTGAAATATAGGGACCAAATTAAGTTTCCATCGGGCACATGGGACCGTTGCATAGAAGTTGTTGGTTGCATACATGCTACAATCTCAGACTGCTGTTCTGGATTAATGATAGGTGAAGCCTCAGCCATGAAATTTCCGAAGAAGGTATCCATCCCTTGGACCTCGGGTGAATCAATAGAAGGTATGTATGGTTCGTTAGGATCGTTCAAATATGTGACCGTGAACTTAAGGTAACGTTCACGATTTACCCTGATCTTGTTGGGCTTACCATTCTCTGGAAGCCATAAGTGAGACCATTCTGTCGCGAAGTAACCATGTAGCTTCTCCGACCAGTCCCTGCTTAAAAACAAACCATACACTTCTGGAATATCCACAACGATTATATCAATAATCTGATGAACCTTAGGGTTAGACGATAATCTAATAAGTACATTTTTTAGTTCGCCTATAACCTTAACATTGGTTCGATCAAGTTGTATGATATTTAAAGTAGATGGTTCCACTTCAGCGTTAATCTTCTGGCAGACAGACCAAGGCATCACATTGGATGACGCCCCTGAGTCCACCATACAATTGTGCACGTTTCTGTTAAAAATTTCAAAAGTTAACAAGAAAGGAGGTACATTCTTGCGAGTACTAAGAGTAGTAGCTTGTGGATTTTCACTCGCAATTTCTAAGGATACTTTATCTACATTATTTACATTATTTACATTACTTATAGGAAGGCTTCCTTTATCTTGAGGATCAGGATTATTTTTAGTGGATGTCTTCTGAGGGACTTTGTTTTTCACAACCTTGTTACTACTCGAATTACCATTCTTTCCGTTTTCTGAAATATTTTGCAACATCTTTTGTAACAAAAATGGAAACTTCAACAACTCATAAATAGAAATATTATCCCTTAGATTTTTAAGATCTTCAACAACATCATAATCTAAGTTGGGGTTCACATTACTCTGTTTAGTCTCAGCTGATTTAGATTGCTTTAGAGGCGAAGTTGTTGTACTTTCAGAAGAAGGTTTATTTGATGCTTGGAAGATGTTATCCGAGAAGTGTCCAAAAATATTTGGAGAAGACTCTTCTTCTTGAACTGTTTATTGTTCAACTACCTCCTGAGGGATCTCATGGGGTATCAAGTTATCTTAGGCTTCTAGAATTGTTTGAAGAGCACATTGCAAACTTTCTAGATTAAGGCCTTCGGTGGTTGGGTTAGGTTGGTTGGTAGGAAAAGGATTCTGGAACGAGGGTTTGTAAGGTCCTTTGCTTGAGGAAGCTTCTTCGGTCGACCTTTTCAAGTCTATAACTTGATTAGACAGTTTCTGAACAACTTTAGTTAGGTTTTCCAAATCAAAGTTTCCAGGTTGTGTTTTACTTTGAGTGGGTTTGGGGAGTATTTCAATCTTCTTTTTGGAAGAAGAACTAGTCTCAGTTTCGTTGTTAGACGAGTCTTTAAGACTAAGTGTGTCTTTTCAATCTGGCTGGCCTCCTCGAAGGCCTCTAACAACGTGGCTTTCTTGGATCGTTTAACCCAAATAGCTATGCTTTGATGCAAAGATTTAGTGTAGTAAGCTATTATAAGACTCTCAGCAGGCATGGAATCCGCAGGGATTCGGTTTTTAAGTGTCAAGAATCTTTGATTAAAGTCTTTAAATTTTTCTTTTGGGTTCATTTTTAAGCTAGAAAGATCCATGACCAAGACTTCTGGAGGTTTACCGTCTCCAAACTTTTCCAAAAAGCATGACTCAAACTTTTCCCAAGACATGATGGTATGGGGTTGTTGGGCAAAGTACCATGTGGATGCATTGCCCTCGAAAGTATAAGGGAACAACCTACAGACAACGTCTTCATGTTCGACATTGCAGAGTCTTATGGCTAACATAAACTTTTTAATGTGATCTTCAACAATCTGTTTTGAGTCAGGGTCAAACTTGGGAAGCCATTTCTCTGGGTGTTTAGGTAAAGGGTGCTGAGCTCCAGGTACAACTATAGCATCCTGATCAAGCCAGGGTCTAGCAGGGTTGTTCTGATTTTCCATTGGGGTAATGGGTGTGGAAGGCTGAGAAGGTGAATTGCCTTTGTCAGAGGAATCTCCTTCAGAAGAGGAAGGAGATGATGGAGGAGGTGAAGGAGGTATCCCAGATCCTCCTGCAGCAGGATTTGAAATTGGATCTGTGGGATTCACAGTGAGGTTAGTATCTCCTAATTGTTCTCTGATATCAGAGAAGTCTAAAGGTTGACCCCATGGACGGTTTGGTTGCCTAAGACGAGCTAAGGCACTATGTGTTTTTATAAGAGATTGGCGGACAATCTCTTGTATGTCACCACCTGTAGGATTAGGGGTTGCTGGCTCAACTGTGATCTGTGGATCGTCGGTTGAAGTAGTTGTTGTTTGAGGGGGAATATTATCGTTTGAATGGCTTCTAGTCACTATAGGTGAGCGATTAGGGAGGGGAGGAGTCTTGCGACCACCTCGTGCCATTAATTAAGTTCAGGCCCTCCGTCTAGCACCATTTGTTGATGGGCGAAATCGACAATCCGTCAACTGAGAGAGTGGAACCGGTCCAGGGTTGTCTAATAACCCAAGCCATTTGGAATGAACCACCCTGACGGGTTTAGTGGCTCCGTTAGCCGATCTAAGGTCCTAAGAAAACAAAAAGAAAAACTATTCTAAACTAACTAATCTAACTAAAACTAAATAAAACAGACTAAACTAACTAACAATAAATAAAACTAACTAATAAACTAATCTAATTAAAACTAACTACTAAACAAACTAACTAAAACTAATTATCAAAACAAACTAAACTAAATCTAACTATTCTATAAATATAATCTACTAACTAATACTATACTACCGACTGAAATATAACTTATTCACAAAATGTACAATATCCACAATTTACAGATTTAAATAAAACCTGCAAAACTCATTAATATTCTTCCCTAAGACAGCAAGAAGATGTTTTTGTTGATTTTATAATTTTATGAACAGAAATAAAATAGAAAACTAACTAAACTAAATCACTAATCCAAACTACAAATATATCTAACTTAAACTACTAATAAATATACTAAAGAAATAAATAACAAGTTGACCTGGAAACGCTCCAGGTTTGTCCTGTGTATGATGACTGTGCTAGCAGATCAGAGGAAGGAAACTCGCACCGAATAATCCATAAGCTTCTCATAAACGATAGCTGCAGTGCTCTTTAAGTTTGTTTACAGGACAAACAAGACATAAAAATCACAACAATCATATGATTTATAAATCTCTACAATTAGATAAACCTGTATGCAAAGACTTATACAAAATAATTCAATCAATGAAGAAGAGAAATCTGTCATTCATAAACTGAATCAAGTAATTGTTGTGTTTTTAAGTACTGGAAGAAATCAGATATGGATGAAACATTAATTAATATTTATCATTCTGCAAAAAACTATGATAGCTAAAGTAGTCAATAATCTAATGCAAATTGATAAACGTAAACATGAAACAAAAGATTGATATTATGAAAGAGAAAGTTGTAGCAGAACATCAACTTCAGTCTCAGTTTGTATTAGATATCCATAATCCTGGTTCTTCCACAAGCAAGGATGATCCTTATTACAAAAATAATAAGTATTTATAAGTTTTTCCACAGGGTAAAACCTCCCTGTGGAAGTTACAAAACGGTTTACATAAAATCTGGGAAGATTTCCCAAGTTCAACTAAACTAGGAAACTTCAATAAAACTAGAAACACAAATATCCTCTAAACTGTCCATCAAATCCCATGCAATTCGAATTCACCTGAAAAGGACCAAAAATGAACAAGTTAGAATGATATTTGTTAAAGAAAATAATAAAAATCTAAATCTATAGACCTAGCTACAGAATCCTCTGATTCTGTAGCTAGTCTAAATAAGACACAAAATCAACATTAAAATTAATTGAAAATCTTTTAAAGAATTCCATTAAATTGACATCCAATTGCCATTTGAAAACGGATCATTTAATTTGAGTTTGTTATGCCATTCTAAATCAAACAGGATCCAAATCAATTAAGTGACTACAGAGATAGGCATACTCTGTTTTGTTTGTTATCATAAAGTCGGGTGAAAAAATCATACGGAACTGCACTATAATCGTTTCACAACCAATCGAATCCAACAGTTGTAAAATCGTTTGATATTCAATTGAAACCGATATAATCAAACAAATCGTAGGTAATGGTTAAGCGGGAGATACGACTGAATTCAAACAAAATCATTTTCCAATCATTACAGCTGTAATGACATAGCAACCGATTTATATCATAAGCGAATTAAACCAAAATTGGCGCGTAACTGTCTGCAAACAAAATCATAATGAGATCAATCAATTAATAACAGAGTTCGTAATAGATATCCAGTCATTTTTTATTGCACAGTGGGCAAACAAGATCGATTGACTTTGATCAAAATCGTTCCAATCAAAAGAATTATAACTGGGTTTGACCAATTCGTTTTACAAATTTTAAATCGAACAGAGCAGCAATTATAATCGGAATCCAACTCATCAAATAATCGAACTAACAACAATCCAATCAAGCGAATCAATCGGCTGGGGTTTAGCATAGTTGTCATGAATCGAATCCATTCCATGATTCGGGCGCACTTGCACAGACTTAAATGAGCATATTGTTTTTATAAAAACAGAGTCGTTCCTTTTGAATTGAAACCGAACAGAGTTGCATTCCTGTTTTAAGAAGATTACATGACACAACATATCGTAACAACCAAACTCAATAAAATTGTTTACCAACCACAGCATATGGATCATAACGAAATCAAATCCAATCGAATCACATTCTAAATTGATCGTGAAAAACTTCCTGTTCGGAATGGATACAAAACGAATTGAACTGAAAGTGAACCAATAATTTCATTAACTATATCAGTGGAACCTATCAATCAAATCTAAACGAAAAACATTCAAATCCAATCAAAATCTATCGATGGCTATACTGGGAATAATCAAATCATATACCAAATTGAAATTTCTTTTTATTTTTAGCAAACGAAACAATGTACAGGATACACACATTATAACCGAGCCATTTCAAACTGTAAACAGAGCTATTCGAAACCAAAATTCAAATCATTACATCAATCTATCCACTCACACAGCTAAAACGATATTAACATCCATACCTGTACAGTGACGAGACGGCTTGATCATACCAATTTGGAGTTGATAACTACTGTAGCCGATTCAACATTTTTGAAAAGGATCGAGCCTGTTGTCTTCTGTTTCTTATCAGCTGCTTGGAGTTGGTCTCATTGGCTGGTCAATACCTCAATTCGACTTTCCAGTGATTGGATTTTTGATTGGAGTGTGGGAACATCAATGTAATAACGTTCCAACCATAAATCACATTGGTCACAGGAAGACTGTGTGGGGTTTGAAAGAGCAGGCGAGGGATTGGACATGTGGCTGAGGGTTTCATTAGGCAACTTAATACCAGGGTAGCTAGGGTCGTTTCTTAGGCAGGGGGGAAGATTTGTTACGAAATCGTAATGTGGTTCAGGGCATAAACCCTTCGAGTAAGGGTACTCGCTAGCTAAAAAACGTTCAACGTCAGAATCGAAATCCTCACTCAGAACTATAGGTTTTGACTCAGCAGAAGGTTTAGGCTTGTTCCTGGCCATCCGAGAAATCAAACGAGCATTCTTTTTACCCCTAGCATTAGCAGTAGGGTTTGCCTTGGGATTTTTGCTCATGGTTTCTTTGTAGGTTCGAATTTGTCAGTTCCAATGTCTGGTAAGTCAACCTTAGGGTCGGCCGAGGGTTTAGGCAGTAGGACATGTAAGGGTACAAACGGCTCAGCCTTGGTTTCAATTACCACAGGTTTGTCAATCAGGACAGGGTCTAAATCCTCAAAACCATTACGAGCGAGGAAAGCTCTCCAGCTATCACCATGCAAACTCAAATGATAAACAACAATAAGCTTAATAAGCCCATGGTGGAACAGGTTGCTATCAACCTGCTACCTTTTGAACCTTTTCGCCATTTTATATAGGCTACGATGAAAGTAGAAGGGCATATTCAACGAGTATCCCATAAAATTCATAAGCAAACGCAGGTGGTAGAGAAACACAAGTCCATATCGACCTTCGCAGGTCATGAACTGTTTGATTACCATGAAAGTATCGTGCCATCGTGATTTAAGTGCAGAGATGGGCATACCTCTGTCACAAGAGGTGACTTTGCACGAGAGGAACAATAGTGTCCATGGAAATTCCTCGACCTTACAATTTTTGAACCAACGCTGTCCTGAGGCAGGTAACCTCGTAGCAGAGCTGATAAACTCTCATCGATCTCAATCTGTATATCGCCCACCTTGGCTCTACAACCATCGAAGGTCATGGCAAACTGCCATGCTACAGCTAGATTAAAACCCTCAAATCGTTTTACGAAGGTTTGGATCCAAGTCTTTGCGAGCATTGTCAAACATTAACAGGGCTTGGTTGCCGTTTGGCTCGATTCACACGAGTGGTGCCATGGAACTGAGCACATGGTAAGCCGAGGGTTTGGATCATAACACACACAGGAGCAGAGCTGCTCGAGCTAACAGAAGTGAACGGGAATAAGGCATAGGCATAAATTCCATCGTGCGAATGTGGTGGAGTTATTCTCTGCCATGCATAACAATTATGATCAATAGTACCACCACTGGCGTTCATAGTAGTTCAACCCATTATAGCATAGTTTAACACTCATGTCACTTGCCCAACCAATGAAACAATGGTAAGTGTATAAACAAACGTGTTCAATCAACGTTATACCAAAGTTTGAAACCATCAATCATACGATTTAAAACCAAAACCACATGTTTAACCATGCGCCAATGTATTGTAACAACTCATATCAATAATTTATCCAAGGTGCCAATGGATCTTCATACAATCAACATGCCAATAGTTATGAAAACACAAACATAGGTATCATATTGAAAGATATAAATGAAAGATTTAATCATAACACCCAAGTATTTTCATGAAACCAAAGATCAAGTAGGTCAAATAAAATGCAATCCAAATGCTAGTGCCTTACAAACTCAATAAAACCAAATAACACAATCTATCGAAGCATGAGTACCGATCAAAGAGTCTTGCCAGCTGTATAATGATAATTAAAAGGTAAGCACAATAGGCATATCGACTAAAGAAATAATGACAGTTCAGATAATGATTGAATACGACTTCGAAAGATGAAGTTTTCACGCTCACAATCGTGAAAACAAAACGAAGGCAAATGTGCAAATGTCACACAAAATGAAAATGTCATTTATTTGAAAATTGCGACGAAAAAAAGATGTTTGCAAAACATAGGTGTAGGCAGCTTATAAGACCAAAGAAAAATGTGAATTGGCTGCCAACAATGGCGACACACTGGTAGAAGCAGTTATCTCTACAAAAGGCACAAATTCAGATTAGGACAACAAAGATAATTTCAACTCAAAAATAACAACCATAAGATCGTACAAACATCACCATTAACCAATCATTTCAGCAGTGTTTCAAAAGATGAAAACTAATAACAATCTTAAGATCAGCAAGTCACGATATTAAAGATAAAATCTTCAATACTGTTGGCATAGCCACTGCTGCCAGCAGGCGTCCATACCCTCGATAGGGTTTCCATTTAACCCACTCTGACATCTGTATCCTGTTAAGAAGTTCTGGATCAGAATAAAGGACATTAAAGAGGTTTCTTTTTGCAAATTTTCATATACCCGACATTGCTTTGCTGCCAGCGGGCCTGTTCAGTACCCCGACGAAGTTGTCTTGGCATCATGCATGCATTTACCCACTGCCAGCAGACTTGTTCAACATCCCGACGGGTTTACAAGCACTTCCCACAACTCTTATTAATAAGTTATTTTGTTTTTCTTTCATAAATATATGGCTGAGCGGGGTGACGCTGAAACTCTTAATATTTTAACATATTTTTTAGACCTCATCAAAATTTTTTAGAACTGTCCTTTATTTAGATCAAGAGATGTTTTATTGACAAAACCAACTTCCTAAAACAGGGAGACATCTTCTAATTCATTTCTTTACGGAAAAGGGACAGCGTAAAAAGATAATAGATGATCATGACGAACTTTACTCAGAGATCAAAATCAGTCAACTTCTTTCAAACAACATATTTTTCAAACATAGATATAAATTTCAGAAATATACCGTTGATGTTTGCACAAATTTTTCAGAAGTTATTTCAGTGAAGAAATTTTCTATTGTCTTTGTCTGAATAGCTCAGTGTACAGGTACGTGCATGTTCAAAAACACAAACTGATAAATTCAAAGAAAAATAAAAAACAGAAAGCAAACGAAAATACAAACAAAAATAAAATATTTACATAATATACAAAGGTGGTTATCAAACAAAGTATCTTTTCAAGGCTTGGCCATTCACCGGATAGGTGTCAAGCTGCCCTTCAATATTCTGCAATCGAAAGGA
>JASDQU010220994.1:0-17839 GCA_032191745.1 Picea mariana
CCAGGAACAACTATGCTCCTGTGAGAGTCCTCAAGCAAAATTGTTCCAACAAAATTATTCTTTCCTCTCTTCCTCCTTCTTCCTCCCCAAATTTTCTTACCTTCCCAAAAACCAAAATATCCCAAAACCAAAGATCCTCTTCCCCGAGTTCTCCTCTCTCCCTTATCTTCCTCCCTCAAATCCATTTCTCCAACTGCCTTCTCCCCCATTAATTCCTCAAACACCTTATACATCCCATTAATTACTTCATCTACCAATTTTAATAATATTACAATAAAGTCTCCATAAAGTTATTTTAATAATTAATTAAATTAATATTTATCATTCATGATAATTACATAGTTAATTAGGGTTGTTACACACATACACCCTTCAAGAAAATTCGTCCCGAAGTTAGAGTAATTTACAATACAAGGGTAATGACACATGGTTCATACATCCACAACAAATAATCAACATCATCAATTTAAAACACTTATACATACTAGTGTACATGTGTAAGGCATACATGTGTAGCTACTACATGCATGACTCGTACATGTACTAATAAAATTAATTATCACACCTAAAGTAATTATTTTATGTGTCCAATCTAATCAATGAGACCATTCATTTCATAAAAGAGGAATCAAGAGCTTCTATAAGGCGAAATTCCCACACACTCTCAACTACTTCTATTCATCCTTCCTCCCTAACTTACTTCCATCTTCCATCCCTATCCTTCCTTTGTTGGAATATCTTGGAGCGTCAACTATATTGACCTAACTCCAAATAGAACCCGTAAGCGAAAGTGTCAACTATCTTGACCAAGCTTCCCCAATAGGAAACCGACAGTCATCATCACACGTCTAGGGGAGCGTGAGCTAACACTGTCCTCCCATGACTCTAGGTTTCAGAGGATACACGATGGGAAATGCCTCTACCCCTCCTAATAGGAATAGGGTCCACACCCTCCCATGGAATATACAGTGGCACTGTGTTATTGGGAATTTTGTCATCGTATATTCAGTTTTAGGCAGTCTCGCCACCTGAAAAACCTGCACTTGTCCACATATCATATCAATGCATTTGAACAAACATAATTTCACATACAAAGATTCATACCATATTGTTTATCGGTCGATGTTCATGACATCAACCTTCTATTATCATTATCCTTGTGCTATTTCATAGCCTCTTGACCTGCAGATTAGTCTATAACACAAACTCATACATATACATGCATTATCATCATGTAAATGCATTTAATCATAATCTCAATCTGGTATCCACATACCAACAACTTTAAATGTCAAAATATTCAAGTTAGAAATAGATTGCATAATATCCATCATAATTCAAATAACATTAAACATTTCAAGAATTGACATTCACATAGGTTCATATGTCATAAAAGTTCAAGTGTATCATTAATAGTTTCACAATGAATAGGAAATAAAGATGATTAGGCCTTAAGTAATTCTAGTTGTCTAAGTCAAAAGGTGGCATTACATACACCCATCCTTTAGGAAACTTTATCTTGAAGTTGAGGTTAAAAATTTATCTGATACCATTTGTAAGGCCTGTAAATACAGAGCCTCATAAAATAAATATAAATACATAAATTCTTTCTAACCTACTTCTTTAATAACTGTTCCAGCATAATAATTGACAGTTTAACAACATACTAACAAAAGTGTAATAATTAACAAAAGTATAATGATTAACAACAATATAATGATAACAACAATAAGAAAATGCATAAGGTATTTACCTCAACATGAAGTTTAGTGTTTTATCCCTTTCCTGGTTGATGATGTTGTTGATGATATTGATCCTGCACAAACTAAGTATTAACCTCCCAACCAACTAGGAACAACCTCTCTGACTCCCTAACTCTATGAATCCTTATGGTTTCCTGGCCCCCGAGCCCAAAATTCTCATCAACAACTGTGCCCCTATGAGAGTCCTCAAACAAAACTATTCCAACAAAATTGTTCTTCCCTCTCTTCCTCCTTCTTCCTCCCCAAATTTTCTTACCTTCCCAAAAACCAAAATATCCCAAAACCAAATATCCCCTTCCCGGAGTTCTCCCCTCTCCCTTATCTTCCTCCCTTGAATCCATTTCTCCAACCGCCTTCTCCCCCATTAATTCCTCAACCACCTTATCTCTCCCATTAATTACTTCATCTACCAATTTTAATAATATTATAATAAAGTCTCCATAAAGTTATTTTAATAATTATTTAAATTAATATTTATCATTCATGATAATTACATAGTTAATTAGGGTTGTTACAAGATCTTTGTTGAAATAGTCGATATGAAGAATGTGTATCCACAGAAATCGATTCTCGGTTACTTGAGTATGTGACGCAGACCTATCAGCCCTCGGGCCGAGATCCACTCACAGGATCGTTCTATATGCCCTTCGATCCGGATCGCTCTTTCGGATTCCCTTCTGGAATCCCCTTTCTAATAGATCCACGGGTTTTTTTTCTCGCGGTTCACGATCTCGCAAGTTCACGAGTCGTGACCTCCGTCTCTTCCTCTGCGATCCCGCGATAACCGAGGTCACGAACTGGGTACATCTCTCTCTTTGTCAGCACCCTCCTTGTGCGACCACCGGCTAGGCTAAGCACTAGCACCTTTTTCGCTACTCGTGAATTCGTGAGTCGAAGGCTCAAACTCTTGTCCCCTTATCTCCCGAGTCCCCAAGACGCAAGAGGTCAATGGAGTGTTGACTCCTCCAAATGTGTGATGTGTGTCCGCCAGTCCACTTCCCGAGCCCACTTTGTGGTTCTGCCACATGTCTCTTATGTGCAACCTCGGCACTTCGCTTCTCGCAACTTGGAGCATCCAAATTTTGGGCACTCACCCGACGAACCTCCGAGCTCGCGAGATCCTCTGATCTCTGCCACCTGTCCTCCTCCAATGGATAGCTTAGATTACTTCGCAACTTCACTTCTCGCGACTTGGAGCACCCAAATTTTGGGCTCTCACCCGATGAACCTTCAAGCTCGCGAGATCCTCTGATCTATGCCACATGTCCTCCTCTGATGGACGGCTTAGATTACTTCGCGATTTCGCTTCTCGCAACTTCGGAACTTTCAAGACGAAAGCCTCGACCTCTTACCCTTCGATATGTCGAAATGGAAAAATTCTGACACGTCGTCTACGCGGGTCCCACACAGAACTTCCCGCCTTTTTCGGAGTTTCAGACCTTGCGACTTCGCGAGTCTTGATGTTGAACTTCTGACTCTCCAACTCCTGAAATCCCGATATGGTCAACAAAGTATGAATTCTATGTTGGCGAGCACACCACCTATCCACCCTCAGATGGATGGTCCTGATTCTTTTCGCAACTTCGCCACTCGCGAAGATGAAAAACTTCTCTTTCGGACCTCCGATATCCGAGTCCCCAATACGGGTGATCTCGTGACACGTCTCCTCCTTCTAGAAAATGGCTCAGATTCCTTCGCTATTTCGGGACTTTTCCCTTCGTGATTTCGCGAGTCTCGCTACAAAAGTTTCGACTCTTCACCTCCCGAAAACCCGAGATGCGAAATATACGAGTGATCTGATGGCCCTGTTGGCCCAGATCCTATGGCTCTATACTCCCAAGATTTTCCCTTAGAAAACACACACCATAACCTCCTTGCTCCTCTGTAAGATCTGACGGCTTTCGAGACCTCGTGAATTCTCCACGGAGAACTCCGACTGTCAAATTCCTCCTTGGTGATCTCTGCGAAATGAACAAAATGAATCTTTCACAAAACTTGAGCCACCCGCGAAACGATATCGCTGTGCCTTCTCTTTGAACGCTTCAAGGTACTGAACCTCCTGATCTTTCGCTCCTTGCAGCAATTCTCGAATACTTCCAGGTATTGAATTCTCCAGCTCTGTGCACTCTCTGCAACAACAACCTTTCCACCACTTCACTCAGTTTGCTAACACCGAGGCTTCACTCGGCCTGCGCACTCCTTGCACAACTCCTATGCTTAACTTACACTTCTGTGAGAATGAGAACCGTGTTATCTCTCCTGAGCTTGCAGAGACGAACTCTGACCTCCATCAACGCACACCTTACGGACGATTTCACTGCACTCCTTGCAGGAAAACTCTTACTCAAGAAGAGAAACAATTGAAACTTATTCTCTATTCTCCCTCTCTTCAGATTTCAAATATTAACATGAAATCATACACTCATACATCGAAGCAAATGTATAACAAGGGATAAACATCCATGAGCATAACATTCACAATGCATACACAAAGAACAAATACGACACCATGAATTTGAATCGAAGCTCTTTCTATTAATTCAAATCTATGTACATGGGTGTTTTCCACTACAGCTCTCTGCTCTCTTGATTGATTATGCTACCCTTGCTAATGTTACAATGATACAAATGAGGGTGTTTATATACGTTTTCCCTCCACTCCTAAAACTGTCTAATCTAAGAATTCAAAGCTACCTACTTACATTAACTAGCATAAATGCCTCTTAGTCCTTCAGACGAGAGCGGGACGCTCAAGGTTTGATTACAATCTATAAGTGCGCCCTTCCTTAATTGTCTCATTTAAGTTTGGTGCATCCAACGTTAAAACATTTCAAACAATTTATGATATGCCAAAATGTGTTGGTGCTTTCCCCACACTCGCTTGACGTTGGCGATGCTCCTGCATCATACTCCCTCGCTTGAAAATTTTCATGGGCTCCTGTCCATGAGCTCTCGCACGGTCTGTCCATGCTTCTGAATCAATGCTTCGTTTTCCCAACTTCCATCTTCAACTGGATGTCCCTTCCACTTGACCAAGTATTTTAAGTATTCCTTTCTCCTGGTCTTCTTGCTAACTCTTTTGTCCAGTATGCTTTCCATCAGTGGCTTCTCTGCAACAGGCATCTGTTTTGTCCACTGAACCTCTAGTTGTTCATCACTTATTCCTACTTCCTCATCTTTGTATGGGTACAAATTTGAGACATTGAATATCGAAGAAATTCCGATCCCATCGGGTAATTCAATCTCATAAGCATTTGCCCCAAATTTCTTCAAGACCTTACATGGTCCGATCTTCTTCATCTTTAGTTTGTTATATGTCCCCTTCAAGAACCTTTCCTTTCTCAGATGTGCTAGAATCAAATCACCAACCTCAAATTGAAGTTGTCTCCTGTGTTGATCTGCTCTGCACTTATACTCTTGGCTCGAGTTCTGCAAACGCTCCTTCACCTAGCTATGAATTTCCTTCATCGCTTTTGCGAAATCTTCTGCACTAGCACTTCTAGTTGCATTCTGTTCCGAATCCCTCAATTTCGAAACTCCTCTTGGCTGCATCCCATAAACAATCATGAATGGAATCTGCCCTGTGCTTCTGTTGATTGAATCATTATAAGCAAATTCTACCCGTGGAAGTATATTGTCTCACTGGCTGTGGTGTTCTGTCACAAAGCTCCTCAACAAGTCTCCCAAGCTCCTATTCACAACCTCTGTCTATCCATCCGTCTGAGGATGATAAGTTGAACTAAACGATAAGTTTGTTCCCATCTTTTTCCATAAGGTTCTCCAAACGTGTCCCACGAACTTGGTGTATCGATCCGAAACTATGCTCCTTGGCAAGCCGTGAAGTCGAATGACTTCTTTGAAAAACAGGTTCGCAATGTGAGTTGCGTCACTGGTTTTCTGACATGGAATGAAATGTGCCATTTTAGAAAATATATCCACTACCACAAAGATTGAGTCAAATCCTCTTTGCGTTCTCGGCATTCCTAATATGAAGTCCATGCTGACTGCATCCCACGGCCTGTCAGGTATGGGTAACGGTTGATAAAAACCTGCAATCTTCCTTTTTCCCTTTGAATGCTGGCAAATTCTGCATCTGTCCACAAATCTTTTGACCTCTGCTCGCATTCCTGGCCAAAAATATGACTCATTCAACTTTGTGAATGTCTTGTCATGACCAAAATGTCCGGCCAATTCTCCATTATGTTTCTCCTTCAGCAAATTCTCCCTCATGGAGCATTTTGGAATACAAAGCCGATTACCCTTAAACAGTAATCCTTCCTGGATCATGTATTTTGTCCATTGGCTTCTATCCTTGAGAATTGGATTCTCAGCTGCTTCATACGCCTCTTTAAAATCTAGATCATCTCTGTACATGTCCCTGAGATCATCAAAACCCAATGCTTTGACCCTGAACTCCTACAACAACAAACATTTCCTGCTCAAAGAATCAACAACTTTGTTAGCAGTTCCAGAAATATGTTTAATCACAAAAGTGAAATTTTGCATGTATTCAGCCCATTTAACATGTCTTTGATTCAACTTCTCTTGTTGAATCACAAATTGCAAAGCATGATTGTCATTGTATAAGACAAACTCTTTAGGGATCAAGTAATGTCTCCATTTTTTCAATGCCTGGACAATAGCATAGAACTCCTTGTCATACATGGAGTATTTCACTTTCACTTCATTCAGCTTCTCGCTGAAGTATGCTATTGGCCTGTCTTCTTGACTCAAGACTACCCCTATTGCAAATCCACTTGCATCACATTTTACTTGAAATGTATTTTTGAAATCTAGCAACACCAAAATTGGTTGTTCCGTAATTTTATTCTTCAACAGATTGAAGCTTTTCTCAGCCTCTTCTGTCCAGTGAAAAGACTTATGTATCTTCTTCACTGTGTCCATCATCGGTGCACTAATTCCACTGAAATTCCTGATGAACTTTCGGTAGAAACTATCCAACCCGTGAAAACTTCTTACCTCAAATATACTCTGCGGTGATGGTCAATTCTTAATCACCTCCACCTTATCTAGATCCATCCTCAACTTATCTGCAAAAATAAAAAACCCCAAATAAATGAGATCTGTCTTCATGAATGAGAATTTCTTCATGTTTATCAATAGCTTCTCCTGCTGTAACTTCTGCATCACTGTAGCTAAATGTTTCAGATGCCCTGCCTCTGTTTTACTGAAAATTAGTATGTCATCAAGATACACAATGACAAATTTTCCGATGAACTCCTTCAGGACTTCGTTCATCAACCTCATGAAGGTACTTGGCACGTTCGTTAAGCCAAATGACATAACAAGCCATTCATACAATCCTTCGTTAGTCTTGAAGGCTGTCTTCCATTCATCACCTTCTCTCATACGAATATGATGATAACCACTCTTCAAATCAATTTTCGAAAAAAAAATTTGCTCCACTTAAGAAATCCATCAGATCATCCATCCTTGGCAATGGGAATCTATACCTGATGGTTATCTTGTTAATTGCCCTTGAATCAGTACACATCCTCCAGCCTCCATCTTTCTTTGGACTGAGCACTATCGAAACAGCACATGGACTCAAGCTTTCTCTGACCAACCCTTTGTCCAACAAATCTTGGACTTGTCTTTTGACCTCTTCATTCTCCTGCAGCATCAATCTGTATGCTGCTTTGTTTGGAAAACTAACTCCGGGTATGAGATCAATATGATGACTCACACTTCTGATCGGTGGCAATGAACGAGGTAGTTCGTCCACTACTATGTCAGTGAACTCTTCCAATAGTTTCTGAACCTCTTCTGGTAAATCATCTACCCTTGTGTTGGTTAAAACAATCTTTGGCTTCCTGACCACAATGAATTGCAGTTCCTCCTTCTTCTTAACCTCTGTAAGAAGTTCCTTCCCACTCATGAGAAGTACAATGTTGTTTACTTCAGGTTTCACCTCCTTATCTTTGATTGGAAGCAACATGTGATTTCTCCCATTCTTCTCTAGGGTGTATGTGTTCTTTCTCCCATCATGAATCACATTTTTGTCATACTTCCATGGTCTGCCTAGCAGTAAATGACAAACATCCATAGGAATAACATCATAGAGTATTTCATCTTTATACCCTCCTATCTTAAATTCAACTAAACACTATTTAGTGACATTTACCTGATGTCCTTTTTGTAGCCACGAAACTCTGTATGGATTTGGATGATCAATCGTCTCCAACTCCAACTTTTCTACCATCTTTGTAGAAACAAGATTATCTGTGCTACCACTGTCCACAATGACCTTGCACACCCTATCCTTGGTTTTGAAAGTAGTCTGAAAAAGACTGTTCCTTTGCACTGGATTTTCCGCCTCCTTCTCTAGTGTTAAGAGAACTTTTCGCATCATCAACGATCTTTCGCCTTCAGCATCCTCTGCCTCAACATTCCACCTCTGTGCTTCAGCAATGTGAGTCTCACCACCTTCTTTCTTCTTATCTGGACATTCATAAGATTTGTGTCCATTCTTTCCAAATGTGAAGCATTTTATCACTCCACCTCTTCCTCTTCCTCTACCTCTGGTATGAGGAAAAATGTTTCCATCTGCATACTGACCTCTCTATTCGGTATGCTGCCCTCTCTGCGAACTTCCACCTCTCTCAGTCTGAGTCTGAGGTTTCTTCCTGTCTTCTTTGGGTTTCTGATTTCTATCCTGGGCAACTGATTTGCCTCTAGGCTGACTTTTGCCTCGGCCTCTTTGTCCTTGTTTTCGGCTCAAATTCTCTTCATCTTTCAGAGCCATCTGATAAGAATCTTCCACCGTTCGAATGGTCATCATGCTCATCTCATCCTGAATGTCGTATCTCAGACCATTCATATATCTAACAACTTTTTCATTATCGCTTTCCCAATGACCTGCCCTGATGTTCAGCCTGTAGAATTCTTCAGTATATTCCTTCACTGTCATCAGCTTCTGTCTCAAATTCTGCATCCTTCGAAACAGAGTAATTTGATAATCCCTGGGAATGAATTTCGCCTTCATCTTCGCGATCATCCTATCCCAACTCTTGATCTTCTGCTTGCCTTTGTAGCGTCTGTCAGCTTGTAGCTCATCCCACCACAATGTTGCATGTCCTTTCAATCTTGTGACAACATGTTTGACCTTCTTGTCTTCTTCGACATCTTCATAGTCAAAATATGTGTCCAGAGCTCTAATCCAGTCTAGAAGTTCTTCAACATCCAGATTTCCCTCATATACTAGAATATCCATTTTCTCTTTAGCACCCATTCGTGCGATAGCCCTAATCAGGCGTTCGTTTGCTGCATCTTTGGTTGCAACTTCTTCTCCTTCATGTTCGACCTCATTTTCACTTTCAGAATCACTAAGATCCCCAACACCGACTGTGCGCCTTTGTGTTGTCTCCATGTCCTCGAGTCTGGCGCGTAGATCACGCATCTCTCTTTCCATGGCTGGATCAGGCATCTGCCTACCTCTTCTTCTTGGTATTTCCCTTTCCTCTGGCGGATCGTGTGTTTGCCTGTCCCTTCTTCTCGACGGCATGGTGAATCTTCCTTTTCCCTGCTATAGAAAGCAAAGAACCTTTCTATGCTCTGATACCAACTAACGCAGAACTATTAGCCCTCGGGCCGAGATCCACTCACAGGATCGTTCTATATGCCCTTCGAGCCAGATCGCTCTTTCGGATTCCCTTCTGGAATCTGCTTTCTAATCGATCCACATGTTTTTTTTTCTCGCGGTTCACGATCTCACAAGTTCACGAGTCGTGACCTCCGTCTCTTCCTCTGCGATCCCGCGATAACTGAGGTTGCGAACTGGGTACAACTCTCTCTTTGTTAGCGCCCTCCTTGCGTGACCACCGGCTAGGTTAAGCCTTAGCACCTTTTTCGCTACTCGCGACTTCGTGAGTCGAAGGATCAAACTCTTGTCCCCTTATCTCCCGAGTCCCAGAGACGCGAGAGGTCAACAGAGTGTTGACTCCTCCAAATGTGTGACGTGTGTCTGCCAGTCCACTTCCTGGGCCCACTTTGCGGTTCTGCCATGTGTCTCTTATGTGCAACCTCGACACTTCGCGACTTCGCTTCTCGCAACTTGGAGCATCCAAATTTTGGGCTCTCACCCGGTGAACCTCTGAGCTTGCAAGATCCTCTGATCTCTGCCACCTGTCCTCCTCTGATGGATGGCTTAGATTACTTTGCAACTTCGCTTCTCGTGACTTGGAGCACCCAAATTTTAGGCTCACACTCGGAAAACCTCCGAGCTCGCGAGATCCTCTGATCTCTGCCACCTGTCCTCCTCTGATGGACGGATTAGATTACTTCGTGATTTCGCTTCTCACAACTTCGAAACTTTCAGGACGAAAGCCTCGACCTCTTACCCTCTGATATGCTGAAATGGAGAAATTCTGACACGTCGTCTACGCGGGTCCCACACAGAACTTCCCGCCTTTTTCGAAGTTTTGGACCTCGTGACTTCATGAGTCCTGATGTTGAACTTCTGACTCTCCAACTCCCGAAATCCCGAGATGGTCAACAAAGTATGACTTCTGTGTTGGCGAACATGCCACCTGTCCACCCTTAGATGGACGGTCCTGATTCTTTTCGCAACTTCGCCACTTGCGAAGCTGAAAAACTTCTCTTTCGGACCTCCGATATCCGAGTCCCCGATACGGGTGATCTTGTGACACATGTCCTCCTTCTAGCAAATGGCTCAGATTCCTTCGCTATTTCGGGACTTCGCCCTTCGCAATTTCACGAGTCTCGCTACAAAAGTTTCGACTCTTCACCTCTCGAAACCCCGAGATGCAAAATATGCGAGTGATCTGATGGCCCTGTTGGTCCAGATCCTACGGCTCTATACTCCTGAGATTTTCCCTTAGAAAACACACACCATAACCTCCTTGCTCCTTTGTAAGATCTGACGGCTTCCAGGACCTCGTGAATTCTCCACGGAGAACTCCGACAGTCAAATTCCTTCTTGGTGATCTTTGCGAAATGAACAAAATGAATCTTTCACAAAATTTGAGCCACCCGCGAAACGATATCGCTGTGCCTTCTCTCTGAACGCTTCAAGGTACTGAACCTCTTGAGCTTTAGCTCCTTGCGACAATTCTTGAATACTTCCAGGTATTGAATTCTCCAGCTCTGTGCACTCTCTGCAACAACCTTTCCACCACTTCGCTCAATTTGCTAACACGGAGGCTTCACTCGGCCTATGCGCTCCTTGCATGACTCCTGTTCTTAACTTACACTTCTGTGAGAATGAGAACCATGTTATCTCTCCTGAGCTTGCAGAGACGAACTTTGACCTCTGTCAATGCACACCTTGCAGACGATTTCACTGCACTCCTTGCAGGAAAACTCTTACTTAGGCAGAGAAATAATTGAAACTCATTCTCTATTCTCCCTCTCTTCGGATTTCAAATATTAACATGAAATCATACACTCATACATCGAAGAAAATGTATAATAGGGGATAAACATCCATGAGCATAACATTCACAATGCATACACAGAGAACAAATATGACACCATGAATTTGAATCGAAGCTCTTTCTATTAATTCAAATCTCTGTACATGGGTGTTTTCCACTACAACTCTCTGCTCTCTTGATTGATTATGCTACCCTTGCTAATGTTACAATGATACAAATGAGGGTGTCTATATCCGTTTTCCCTCCACTCCTAAAACTGTCTAATCTAAGAATTCAAAGCTACCTACTTACATTAACTAGCATAAATGCCTCTTGGTCCTTCAAACGAGAGCGGGACGCTCAAGGTATGATTACAATCTATAAGTGCGCCCTTCTTTAATTGTCTCATTTAAGTTTGGCGCATCCAACGTTAAAACATTTCAAACAATTTATCATATGCCAAAATGCGTTGGCGCTTGCCCTATGCTCGCTTGACGTTGGTGATGCTCCTGCATCAGTATGGGATTTACAGACGCGATACCCCAAGGAAACTGGTAGTATGCTTAGCGCTAAGAGATTAGGTAGTTGTGGCGGTAGATGGGTTATCTCATCGCGACGGTGGAGAAGGACAATCGATGTCCAATGGAAAATTGTTTCTCTAGTGTAAAAACAACTGGATGCAGAAGTGAAACAAAGGAAACTGTGCGCACTGTGCATAACCCATAAAGATGTCCAGATCCAAAAGAAAAAAGGTATGCAATTCACTAATTCACAACTTTGCACCTTTATTTACAATTTACAAAGTGTGAGGATATATTCACATTTCGAGAAATAGCGCAGGGTTTAACTCTCTAAGTCTTTAAGCCTTCACGAGTTCGACATAAATTGTGTGTTGGATGTAAAGGAGACAAAACTCCTAGAGTTTCGAAGTCCGGAGTCGATCTGAGCCATTGATCAGAGGAGAACACGTCGCGTCAGATATTGAAGTTTGGAGATTGAGCACTCCGGAAGAATTAAGGAATAAATTTTTTGGGGGTCAAGAATTCCTAAAGTCCCGAAGTTTGAACTCATCTCGAGCATTGATTCCAATGGACATGTGTCAGCGAATTGTCGAGTCTAGAAGACCGATAGTCCGGGAGAGCAGAGACGAGGAGTGTTAAATCCTACGAATCCTCGAATAACGGAGTAGATCTCAACCGTTGATCTGAAGGAGGACACGTCGAGGAAGGAGAGATCCTTCGACATTTCGACGTTTGAGAGATACAAGGTTGGAGTAAATCCAGGACGTGCATTCGCCTGGATGTAGGAACCATTGATTTGGGTGCTTCACGAGTTTGTTAATACGATGCTCTGAAGGATTGAATATGATAGAAGTCTGGAACTCTTGAGGTCCACAGTCCCGTAGTGGATCGTGGGCCAAGTGCGAGAACCTTCGATGTTCCATAAGTTTCAATTATTTATCTTCTGAGAGCTTTGGTGCAAGGAGTGCACAGTGTCCATAAGGAGTGCGAAGTCCGACTCAAGATTGACTCAAAAGATGAGAAGAGGTAGCACAAAAATTTGCAGAGGGGTGCAAGGAGTGCGTCAGGGGTCTGAAGCACCTCAAGGGACAAAGCTCAGGAGAAATAGCGACCAAAATCCTTAAGAGGTAAGAGTTTTGTTTGTTCAACTATTTTTGCAAGCCACCAACTCCAAATGTTAAGCCACAAGTGCATTCTCTAGATTACATGTATGCTTATTGTTATCGTTATTTCACATTACAAAAGATATGAATGTGATTATAAATCACTATAAGTGAGAGTGGATAGTTCATACCTTAACTCCAGGACACCTTGAGTGCAAGTCGAGGATCTTCAAATTTTGAGCCAAAGTTTGAGCAACGCTTTAGCCCACGAGCAACAACAGCTTCAGCTCAAGAATGATGGATATTCAGAAAATCAATATCAAAAATACAATGTAGAGGCATCCAAGCTATGGAGAAAGAACCCCATAATTAAATTTGATGATGGCGGTGGCAGTGGACAAAGGCGGTAGACAATATTGCCAAAATTCACCGCATACAGAGATCCTCTGGCTTACTTCAGATCTGTTTGGCAAAAAAACGATCAAAGGCAACCCCTTTCAGAGTGGTTTGAGATAGGTTTGTCAATGTATTGTGTCATAGTTTATTTAAAGACATCAAAAACAATTAAAAAAATGTATTATGTCATAGTCTATTTAAAGACATAAAAAACAAGGTCAATGAAGATATGAAGATATAATAAACTCAAAACTTAGGATTGACAAAATAGCTAGACAATAAGAGTTCAAATTTATTAGCCAATACTTTTTTAAATAAAGAGAATTAAAATATTACAAAATAATAACTATTTTACTTTTTATACCTACAACTATGTACAACTTTGATAAGGAAAAAAAAATATATTTTTTTAAAAAAAATGAAATTCAAAAATGAATCGATTGCCAGAGTCGTGGCCTAGACTAAGACGAAATCTTAATAGGTAAATCACCACTTTATCAATTTTATTAGTAAACCAAATCTTATTGAGATGAAGGAAAAATAAAAAAATGTCAATACGAGTCCGTAATAGAAGCCGCGCTACGAGTCCGTAACGGTACGATAAAAAAATTAAAAAACTAAATGCCCATACGAGTCCGTAACTGTTCAATACGAGTCCGTAACGGTTCGATAGAAGCCGCTAGAACAATCCCCCGTGTCGATGAGCATGAGCATTGAGAAGGTTTGAGAAGCACCTTCATTCTTCTTGAACATTCTACCCATCTCCCACTACTGCTATAAATGCTTCCCTCCTATCCCTCCGCCAATCACAACAACAAGAAAGTCTCAGAGCCTTATACGATCTGCTATTCGCATTATAAATCTTCCAATTCGTGATTGTCTTGGAGTCCATATTCATTGCAAGCATGTCTCTCGTTCCTCGCTTCTTTGGCAGGCGATCCAGCGTTTTCGATCCTTTTTCACTGGATTTATGGGACCCTTTTGAAGCAGGGGCTTTTCCAGTTTTCAGTGATATTGGGCACTCTGCAAGGGATGATGCGACAGCCATTGCCAACACTCAATTCGACTGGAAGGAAACTTCAGACGCCCACATCTTCAAAGCCGATCTTCCAGGTATTCATCATGTCTTTTAGAGACTTCCTGTTGCTTTCGTTTCTGGATTTACCTTTTTTTCTTGGCAGGTCTGAAGAAAGAGGAGGTAAAGATAGAGGTCGAAGACGGCCGAGTTCTGCATATAAGCGGCGAACGCAAGAAAGAAGAAGAGCAAAAGAACGACAGGTGGCACCGTGTTGAGCGCTCTCACGGGAAATTTCTTCGACGTTTCCGGCTGCCGGAAAATGCGAAGGTGGAGGAGGTGAAGGCTACAATTGAAAATGGAGTGCTCACTGTGACGGTCCCCAAACAGCCTCAGCCTAAAGCTGAGGTTAGAGCCATCGAAATCTCTGGTTAACTGAAAGAAAAATTAGTAGGTATGGCGTCTCGGCTGTGTATCGAGGTTTACCCTTTCTCCAGTCATTGTCTCGTCTTGGGTGTTGGTGAGGGTTGTTTTTTTTTTCAAATAATAATATGTTTGTAAGGATCTGGACTGAAGAATTCATAGTAGAATCGATGTAAATTCCGGTACATTGAGAGGCTATTGTTCATGCAAAGTTTTGGTTGCTTATGACTGTATTTTCATAAATTTGAAGTAATATAATAAACAGACGTTTTGAACCAATTAATTCCAATTGACTGTCTTGTTACCTACTTCAGCAGGTCCACAGGTCCAAGATTTTGATATGTTTTCGTTAATTAAATAGAAATCTTAATCTCCATAATTCCAGAAATCTAAATCAAATCTTAATCTCCATAAATGCAGAATATCTTTTTGTTTTCACGGATATCCGAGTATATTTTCTTGTAAACTCTGTTTCTATTTTCTTGTAACGAAATTCACATGACTTACGAATTTAGCTAGCAGGTTAGAAACTTTTAACATAACATGAGACTAAATCGACTGATTTACATATTTCTCAAAAACATAGGACTAAATTTATTGTTTTATAGGACTAAATCTAATGATTTAGAACATTATGCAATTTTTAAAAACTTAGATTTAAATTTATTTAAAGCTTTAAACGGATGAATGGAATTAGTTGAACTAGCTTTTTAATACTAAAGTTAAATATTTATTAAATAAATAACGATAAAGAATTCTTTGAAAATTTAATAAGTTTTCTAAACATAGACATTGGCATGGTGGATTGGATTCGGACAACTATCTATGTTTGATTTATGGATGAATTCTATCTATTTTTTATTTATGGCTATCTATTGTCGATTTATGAATGAAATCTATCTATTTTCGATTTATGGATGAATCTGTTGATTTATGGATGAATTCTATCTATTTTCGATTTATGGATAAATTTGTTCAGATGTGATCGGGTTAATACAAAGGACTTCATTTTCCATGATAATAAATTAGATATATTTTTAATTAATTAAATTGATTTAAATAAAATAAATTAGATATACTTTTAATAAATTACACATTTTTCATAATAAAATAATAATAAAGTAGATATATTTTTAATAAATTAAACATTTTTCATAATAATAAATTAGATATATTTTTAATAAATTAAATTGATTTAAATAAAAATTAATATAAATGGTTGTTTTAATTTTTAAATTTTTATTTTATATTATTTTAATAAAAATGATTTTTAATATATATTTAATAAATTAAATTGATTTAAATAAAAATTAATAATAATATGTTTGATTTAATGGCGTGTATTTACGATCTTCATAGTTCTCCTCGGCACACTTCAAAAATGGAGACCCCATCCCCCCTTCTTTGAAGGAAGAGGCACCTCAGCGTTTCAACCCAGCTCCATTTCCAGCTCCATTTTGGCATCCAGGTCTGAGCTTGGCATCCAGGTCTGAGCTTGGCGAACACGATAGTGCCACCCTCAGAGGCATGCCTCCCCGCAACCACCAACGTTCTATCCCCTCAACTGAGCCTTACTGGGGTGATGGAGGCTGCATCGTGGAGGAGGAAATTCCTCCAAGTTGGCAATTATCAGATGCAGGGGAGGACCCAATTGTAGCGAAAGATACAGGCACAGACAAAGGAGAGGAGGGTGGGTTTCAATGAATTAACTAGTCAAGGAAACAAGGAGGTGAGTACGAAATCAGACACATGGAATAAAACAAGCAATATGTAAAACAAAATAAGAAATAGATGAGATTGGTACTAGAAGATGACACCAATATGCATCAAGTCGTTGAAATGGAAAACTAGGCTGTAGTGGGGAGGTTTTATAGCCACCAGTGTTGGAGAAGTTGATTCAGATTTGGATAGAAAGTCTTTGGAAACTAGTGCTCGGATATACTCAAATCTTCCACCTTATGGTGACAAGTTAGATGGCACTTATCTTCATATCAAAGGTGGATGATTTAAGGATTGTAGGCACATATTCACTATGGGATCAATTTCTTGTTTCACTAAAAAGGTGGAGTCCATGCTTTAACCTTAAGCTAGAACAAACATCCAATGCGCATCCTATGTGGGTAAAGCTACTAGGACTTACATTGGATTTCTCAATGACGGACATTTTTTTTGCAATTGGTAATAACTTGGGCTTATTTTTGGATGTAGATAGAAGTTTTTAGACCTCAAACTTGTGCATTATAACATGCATACTAATGGAAATTGATATGTAAGAAGGTTTGGTCGAGGCAATTATGTTGATTAAAGGAAAGTTGCACCATTGTCAAGATTTATATTATGTGGGCTAAGAAAGGAAATGGTAGCTCTTTGATAGGGAAGGAAATTATTTTATTGGAAAAGGAGAGATAGAAAAAATGGATGCTGGTGGAAGCACGTTGGAATCAAAAGGGAATCAAGTGAATTCCTTGGAAATGGGAGAATGAATATGGTTATACAAGACTATGGATCATGAGGAGGAGCCTCTAGGAACTAGGAGTGATGAGGTTAATTTTTCAAAAGAGTTTTGGATCACCAAGAAATATATAATAGGTTGTTGGCTTCGAGGCATTACTTTCTTTTTAAATTCTCATCCTAAGATATAGGAACAATACCATCTAAAATGGGCCTCATACATCCAACAATTATATCTCATGATCAAATATAAGAAATGTGGTTCAAATAAGGTGGTAGATATGTTGATTCATATTCCAACTTAGATATTGCATATTTTGTACATTTTTTGTGAAACTTATGAAGATCAAAAACAACATTATGCTTCAAACCCCTTTTTCAGTCCCATCTAACATGCAATACATTATCCCACTAAAATGAATCAGACTCCCTTCTTGGAGTTTGCAAATAAATATGGTTGGTTATACAAGCTCAACCACTTATGTGAAGTATCCCATGCTTCTTCATATGGAGAGTATCCCATGCTTCTTCATATGGAGGACCCTTTGGTGAGACCAAAATTATTTAGCATCTCCAACACAACTTCTTTTAGCCCTCTATGACCTATCATGAGGAGTTTTCTTTTAGACAATGTGCCCTTTGTAGCTAAAGAAAACTAAGAGACAAACATGACTCTACCAACCCTTGTCATTTCCCTCTCATGACACTGCACAAACATGATTGCATATTTTTCATAGTTTGAAAATTCTCTAAAATGGCCATCTTTATCCAC
>JASDQU010221002.1:459-10560 GCA_032191745.1 Picea mariana
TATCATCTAATAGCTCAAAGACATTACAATGACCTACTATACAAAGCCGAAGAAAAAGACAAAGTGCCCTATTGGGCCAGCATCCATAAGAAGAGGAAAGTTCCCAAAGGATATCATCCAAGCCATGTGACACGAGGTGGTATGGTCAAAGGATGTCCAGACATAGTGGAAGACAAGGGTGATATTATCCGTGGGTGCCTTTGTAGGAGGCGAGCTGTACCTGTCATGGATGCAATTTTTTCAAGCCCTTTATTGCTTTTTATTCTTTCTTTTATTTATTACTTTTTCTTTCTTTTTATTTCAAGGTCTAACTAGAGGACACTGCCTTGGCGTGGTGACCAGAGCTGACAGTGTTACCCACGAGTACTTTCACAGAGATGATAAGGCTGTCTCGTGATGAGACCCCCTTTCCCTTGGCCATGCAACCAAAGGTCACTACCCTGGCGTGGTAACCAGATAATGGCAATTTCATACTGCTAGGTACCTATGAACATAATGGGCTGGCTCGTGATGAGACTCCCCATCCTCTTGGCTAGGTCTTGTTTTGTACATTTTCTTAGGGTCCCTCTTGTTTCTTATTGAGAGGCTTTTTATTGCTTTCTCGGGGATCCCTGGGCGAGGCATCTCTAGGTTTATTTTCTATGGCTTTTATCTTTTACCAGCTGCTTTTACCCCCTGGGCCTTTAGCCCCTTCTTCCCACAGGATAAGGCGGAACCCCATAAATAGGTCATCCTAATGTCCGGACTAGGGGAATGGGATAGATGTATGGGAGATAAGATGTAAAATGATAATATGATGGGAGCGGATGATGGCTCTTCAAAATCCTCCCTGGTAGCTAACCAAAACCTATGGCTACAAGCTTGCTAGGGTACCCTGTCAATCCCCAAACCATGGTCAAGTGGGCTAGTGTAAGATCCAAGCAGTTGTCAGAAATGTAAGGAATCTGATGCATATATCTGAAAGTTATAATGATCAAACATGACACATACCATGATACCTGGACCAATTACCTCATGGAGCAAGAGTCTTCTCTGATGCAAGTCCAAGCCGAAGGTGATGGATGCTGCTGCTGTTGACAGGATAGGTCTAATGAAGAAGAAGAAAGATGGGCCCTCCAGGGCCATGCTCAGGTCAATCCTACTCTCGGTACTCCATGTCTTGGACCTGTGGGCCTCGAGACATGATCTCCTAGTTATCCCTAGAAATCGGGGATAACACTTCCATATCCAGATCAAATAGACATGTCAACAACTTCCGAAGCCATATGGCTTTACAGCTGGCGGAACATGCAGCAATGCATTCTGCTTCTGCCGTGCTGAGAGTAATAGTGGATTCCATGAAGTCATGGCTGACCCCAGACTGAAACAACATTTTGAAGTGCTCTTTCTATCAGAAACACTTCTGGCCCAATCTGAATCTGTATAACCAGTCAATCTGAAGTCATGATCTCCAGTATAACAGAGACAAAATTCCAACATACCCTTAAGGTATCTCATCACATTGTTTGCAGCAACAAGGAGAACACGTTTGGGCTTTACCAGGTACTAACTCAAGGTGTTCACGGCAAAACATATATCTGGCCTGGTATTCGTCAGATACATCAATGAACCAATAATCTGTCTGTACAGATTAGCATCAACCAATTCTGACGAAGTATCAACCAAGAGCTTCAACTTTGTTTCCATGGATGTGTTCATGGCTTTACATTCCAACATATCAAACCTCTTCTGTATTTCAACTGCATACATCCTTGCTTAAGGGAGATCTTCTCTGGGCTCTGCCAAACTTCAAGACCTAAGAAATAATGCATTAGGTCTTTCATCTCAAACTCTGTAGCAAGCTTCTTCTTGCAATCTGTGATGAAATTTTCTTCATCTGTCAAAAATAAATCATTTACATAAAGTAGCAACATCACTGGCTCATCATTCATAACCTTGAAGTAAAGGTTAGAATAAGCTTTACTCTTGGTAAAGCCCAAGCTCGTCAGGAAACTATTAATTCTGCCATAACAAGCTCTAGGAGCTTGCTTCAACACATACAGAGCTTCCATCAACCTGTAGACATGAGTCTTTCTATCTTCATTCTTCAAATCAAATTTTTCACATCACATTGATTCATCCTGGTACGCTTGCTTCAACTCCAACTTAATATGCACAATCATGTGCTAGCTCTATGTGCTTTCTGCAAAGCACTATCTGTCTCATTACCTGAGAGTATGTCCTCTACTCTCTTTGCAACTGTTCCTCTAGAACTGGGACTCTACACCTGCAGCTGCTCTGAAGTTAAGAATGGTTGCTCCATTCTCACTATGACTGCTGAAATCTGAGAGTAATTCCTCTACTCCATCACGACAACAACTTCATCTTGAACTGAGAGTGGCTCAATAACTGATACTGAAGATAGCTCTTCTCCTTTCATGGAGGTAACTCTATTTTCCATTGTAGTCATGTTTCCATGGCCCGACTAATGTACTGCACCAACTGCCACTCAATTTTAAATATGGGGATTACTCCCCTTGCATCTCATACTGTATATGAATCATGGTTGTTCTGGTTGTCTTCATGAATACTGGAACTATTTCTTCAATTACTGGAGTAAGCGTCTCGTCATAGTCTCCTGCCTCTTGCTGGGAGAATCCTCTGGACACAATTCAGTCTTTGTACATCTGCAACATGCTTGATCTGTTAGATCAATCTTGGAAGTCAACACAGACTTCTCTTCTAGTCTCATGAGAAAATCCATATCTGAGTTTTTCTGACTGGCTTCCTTCTCTGTCACTGAAACAAGGGAATCTTCCCAAGAGATTTCATATCTCCTAGAAGTCTCTGAAGCTACAATCTAGTCTTCTCAACTCATGGCATCTGTCTCCCAGTCCTGGAAGATGTTTCTTCATTTGATCCTTTCTAAGATCAGGCTTACTCTGAGTCTGCAAACACTTCATAGTCTTTGTAGGATATACCTGGTGTTGAATACCAAGTCTAAATATGAAAAGCTGAGTTAGACTTCAAACGAATTCTACTTCCTGTCAAGGTGGCTTCATTATCCTTTGAACAAGTCTACTGTGAGTTCTTTTTCTAATGTTCGGTCATCTTTGGAGCCTTATACTCCTTACAATCAATCTCCATATGAGATACTCTGGATCTCAAAAATAACTTTTCTTCATTTTCTTTGGTACACGAGTGTATATGGCCATGTACATAGTCTGCTTCATATTTCATCTAAGTTGTTTCCTTCTGCAACCTTCACTATAGCTTCCTCAGGGTTATCACCTGTGTCCTGAAACAAAGGTCAACAAAACAACAAGCAAGAATAATACTTATTTTGATAATAGTAATAAAACAATAGCACAAATAATCGTCACAGTAGTTCCTTTAGAGCTATTACTTGTGACCTTCTTGAAACAAAGATCAAAAGTAAGAAATACAATACGAAATGAGATCAACACTCTTCTAGTGTTGTGATCAAACATTCCTCCATGGTAACCTGGAACCAACACAAGAAGTTTCTCCTAGAGGAGATGTTAGTTGTATCTGGTAATGTGCTCACATGCTACCAAGTATAATACTTTTCAAAGACTGCTACCTCAACTATAGTGTTTACTTGTAATGAGGTAGTTATCAAACTTGTCAGGTGCAACTTTGAATCTTATCAACTTAATCAATCAAACCTGGAACCTGGAGTCTTATTCTCAAGAATTAGTGTGTTGCTTTTCTTTCAAGTCTCCTTCACTCAAGATGACAAGTGCTTTCTTCAACCTGTCCTCTGTACTAAGACAATATGCTATCTTGACAAAAGTCTAGTTTAGAGAATAAACTTCTAATCTCAATCTAATAGCTTGACTTTAATTTTGACCAAGGGTTAGTATCATAACAAATAGATGTATATAAAACGATCAAACCTAAGGTGCATTATTCCTCTGAATATGCTAGATCTGAGATCCTTCTGGATCTATGACAAAAGATCCCTTCTCCTATAAGTACCCTTTAGAATAATAATGCATTTTAAACATATGTAAGTACATACCTCTGATAGTATCTTGCTAGGGTAAGGTGCACTAGGACAAAAGTCCCAACACTACACAAAATCTTTCACTGCAACTAGTGCTGCAATTAGCATGAAGGAACTGGCACTGCAACTGCAATTGCAATTGCAACTAATACTACAATTGCAACTACTACTGCTACTGCAACTGCAACTGCAACTGCAACTTAGGGTTTTATGAGGAAACCCTAATTTTTCAAACTTCAAATTTTGGAATTCTGATCCAGGGACTAGATGTGCTGGGCTGAGGCGAGTTTGCTGGAACTGTCAGATTTAAAAAATTTCAAGTTTTTCCCCTTGAAACTTGACCTACGAAAATTTGGACTGGTACTTCTGGTACTGGTTTTGGTTTCCTGGTTTTTTGGTACCAGTGAAAACTAGGGTTTCACTTTCCGGTAGTTCTGTCCACAGGAAAAGTGCGCTCAAGCTGCCAATGAGCTTTCTAGGCTAGGACACACTTCCTTGAGGAGTTTTACATTGAAATTCTCTTTCAATAAAAAGCCCTAATTTTCTTGGACGACAACAATGACCTTTTTTCTTATCCAGTGAAAGGTGCTCTCTTCAGCATAGCTTTGATACCATGTTATGTTTTTGAGCTATTATTAAGCTTCTTTTCAATTTACTAGATAACAATAGCATAGGTAGGATCATTGAGAGAAACACAATCACAAGATACACAACATTTATCCTGGGAAACGTTCGTGGGGGAGAAAACCCAACAAAATTATCCTTAATATAGATAGCCAATACAATACCAAGACAATAAACTAAAACACTAGAGAATATCCAACACTGAGTAATGTGCCTCTCTCCTCCTTCTTACGTCAACTGGCAACTGCAACTTCCTTTAAACTTGCGCACTAGATGAGTGAGCTGAGTGAATGTACTAATGAGGCGCTAGCCTCTCTTATTTATACTAGCTGGCAGGCACTAGCGAGGTGTCTCTTCACTGGGCAGGGCCGACCTCTTCACTTAGTGGCTAAAACCACTTTAATTAGGCCTGGGGGCCGACTTCTTAATTAACATGATATAATTAGGGTTTGACCAATCCACAAAAGGGGATTTGGTCATTTACAAAGCCCGACATGATCAATCCACAAAAGGGGATTGATCTAATTAATAATAACTCAATAATAAATAGAATACTCTTTGCAGTTACAATATTTCAACAGAAGACACACTAGCAATGGGATTGGGAGAGGGTTATGGTAACATGTGAGTGGGAGTGGGGCGAGGGTTAGGGTTATAAGAAGAAGATAATTGAACGTGTTTGTCTAGTTTGTGTTCCATAGCTAGGGTGCAAATCTAAGTCACATGACACGAGACATGGAAGACATGGAAATATGAGCATCCAACACAGGATACGTCGACCTTGGAAACAAGACATGAAGGACATGTTTTATATTATATATATATTAAAAAAATTATATATATTAAAAATATTTCAAATTACAAATACAAAAAATGAAATATAGACATCCATTTAAAAAAAAAAAATAGAACATTTACAAAATATTTGGAATCCCTTCAAATCTCTATGTTACCCTTCACTTGCATAATGAGAGACCGTAAGAACTCTTTCCATACAACTAAAAGTGAGAAAATAGCAATGCAAACTGTTTTTTATAGTCAAACATGTAGGACATGGGTAGGGCACGTGTCTGACATGTATTTGGCACGTGTCTTGTGTTTAGGACACATGCCAAACATGTGTCCTAGTGTGTCCGTGCCCATGTCTGACATGTGGGATATGTACATTGCACCCCTGGCAGCCATGTCCTATTACTTAGGTGCAAATAAAGGATTGGTCTAGAGTGGTGCTCTCAAATAATGCCACGTCATGTTGAAAAACAACTAACAAACCAGAATCAAATTTGAGAATGAGTACCTCTTCAGATTCTCTGATTTGGAGTTGGATTTAGAGCTTCGTGAAAAGCTCAATATACTGCTGGATGCTTTGAACTGGAGCTTGGCGAAGCTACAACCACTTGCACATCAAATTCTGTAGATATCAAGGAGGGTAAAAACATTGTCTAAGGGTTTGGTAGAGGGCATCCCAAGTGGTAATGTGCCTAGAAGTGAAACTAGTAGAGTGATCCTCATTGACTTTGATGTAGATCTCCGGAGAGGCAGATTGAGATTGCCAGCAAGCTTGGGGTATTCTAGATGGTAGTGTGCGAGGAACAGGTGTTGAGCTTCATTCATGTCAAGGCAAGTTTGGAAATAGGTAGTGAGATTGTGGACCCAGGAATCTAGAAGTTTTCCTKCATTTGGCTGCCATATTTGGACAAGGAGATGCATGTATCAAGCTGGAAACAGGAGTGGGAGTCGTAGCTTGTATTGCATTTGTGAGGGTGCCTGGCAACTCTTGTACAATGCTASAGATGTGATTTTGCATCATTTGAAGAGGAGTCTTTTCATGGAGGCATCGTTGAAGAGATCCCTGAAAACAATTAGTGGTTGAGAGGAGCAAAAACCCTAGCCAATGGTGCCCTAGGGTGAGTGCCAAAACGATCTGGGTGGGAAGGCGACGTCCAAGGAACCAGATCTAGGAGAGAGAGTGTCTGGGGTGAGAGAGGGTGGTTTCCAAGGAATTGAGATTGATGCTTAAGATGGTTGTTTTGGGTGGGTTTTGAGCTAAATAGAACCATAACGAATGCCAAGATGAAGATCGTTATTCTGGGTGGGCACTAAGCCAAAGAGAACCAAAAAAAAATGCCAAGAGTAGTTGGAGTGGTGGGGAAAACCACAAGGGACCCAATGTTGGACTAATTTTGGGTGGGCACTGAGCCAAGGAATCAAATTTGTGTGAAAAGCAAGCATAAATTGTAGGCTCAGATGCGAAATGATGATGCTCAATGTTCAGATCTTGCAAGAAAACTCAAACTTAGGAGAAACTAGACAAAAGAAGAGATCAAAACAAATTGCTTATTCTCTATTCATCTGGCAAAAGTCTTTTATAGATTTATGAAGGATCCATTCAAGTTTATTGATTGATAGAGTCAACTTAAGCTATTTTTAGAATTAACTACACTACCACCTGCACTTAGCTCAAGGCTGAAGCTGCAGTTCTTTATTAGAAACTACTTAGAAAACCCTAGAGATGCGTCCTCATGGGAGGTGCACACCCTCATGTGCCATATCACCCTTCCTTATACCCACTCCTTTGTTCTATTAAAATATGTTCTTATCCAGTTTATGGGAGTAATGCATTTGTGTAATGTCCTCAATGCTTGATTGGCTAGATACTTGTTTGTTGTTTAATGATTTGGTGTTTTCCTTTTTTGTGATTTTTTCAAACACTTTGCATCATATGTTTCTAAGCATTCCAACTGATTGATAACTTACTACAAACAATTTGCAGATGATCTACTAATGGGCATTACATCAAACATGTTGCATGCAATTTTTATTACACACAGGATAATAGAGGCAACATTGACAATTTATTATGAATGGAATCTGGTACACAATAATAAAACTCTATTGGCTGCTACAACATTTGCAATAGAACAAAAACACTACAAAAATCGAGTCAAAACCTAAGATAATGCCTTAGCTGCATCAATCGATGGTAGTTCCACCTCTTCTTTGCAGTAAAGTTGTTGTTCAACCTCAATCCAATTTGCTAAGAGGTAGCCCCACGACCCTCCCTCTTACCCACAACTTGCCAAATGCTCACGATCCCTCCAATCAACCTCCACACCACTGTTGCAATGAGAATCAACCCTCCAATGAGCCTCCATGACCCTCCTGTTCTCCCGACCAACAAGTAGAAGAGGGTTCAGCCCCTCTAGGAGATCCCACAAACACTCCAAGTGCCAATGAAACCCAAAATACGTTGTCGTGGACTTCTCTCCAACCCTATGGCCTGCACATGGGTTGAACTCGACCCTCAAGGAGCCATACAAACCTCCAAAAACTCCTCTTAATGCTACGGACCTGTAAATAATGGGATCGACCCTCAAGTAGACCCCATTATCTATCAAATGATGAATCGACCCCTTCCAATCCTGCAAGAGACAACTCAACTCCCCTAGGTAATTCGCCGCACCTCTAATTGGCCTCCTCCTAGGCAAATCAAAATACTTCCAAGCTGAAGACAAACAATAAGATGAAGCTCTAATAGAAATCTTGAATGGATTCCCCCTCTCTGTCTAGCTAGGGTGGATATTACACCACCGAAACTAAATCAACAGTGGAAGGGTTTTGTCAAAATTCCAATGAAAACCTTGGCTCCAAGAGCACTCCAAAATAAGAGATCAAATCATAATGAGGAAGGTGAAGTGCTACCCTTCCTTTATACTTCTTCGAACCCCTTCTAGATCATTCCTCCCTTTGACCAAATCCACATGAAGATTAAAATCACTTTATATTATATAACCCTTTTTTAAACCCCTTTTTATGCCAGAAAGTGATTAATTGAATCCTAACCTTTAGATCTTTTTGTCTCGGCTCCAACGAGCTATTACACAAAGGTATTACCTCAGATAATATAATCCAAATAATACCCCATGTGTATTTAATTAAAGTATGCCCAATAATAACCCAAAATTACGGAAATCGTCGAAATGCTACGGAACCAAGAGAAAATTGTGCGGAAATGATCTTGATGATGGAAGATGGTGAATGGACTAGCTTGGGCCCCATATAACTCCGCCAAATTGCCTAAACTCACTGTTATCCTCATTTTACTCCTCTGGTCAGGTTGACATAAACTCGTAAGGTCACCTTTGACTGCAGAACAAGGTGTTAAAATGTAAAGCAGCTGCAAAGGATATTCCTCAAGCATCTTCAAGTTGCACCCTTAAGCTACCTCCTTAAGCTACACCCTTAAACTATCCACTTAAAGCTGCCCCCTTGCCAGCTGTCCCTTGCCTTAGCCGCCCTCCTCTAAAGTAAGTCAGATACCTACTCTAGCTCCTATCCTAAGCTAAGGCAGCCCTAACCTAAAAGGTTATCCTAACTTAAACTCCTAACCTAGACTCTTTACTATTTAAAGAGAGGGAGGCACCCTCTTCTTATTCATTCTTAATATTGGTTTTTATATCAGTTTGTCTTAAGAGTTCTGTACTCAAGTTTCTGAGGGAGCAACTAAGGTTATTCTGAGGGAGTAGCTAAGGATTTTTTCTGAAGGAGCAACTAGCATATTCAGAGGCAACAACTAGAATATTTCTGAGCAGCAACTAGCAGCTGATAATCTATTCTGTAGCAACCTTCTTTCACTCTCTTCTATGAGATTTTCTGGATAGCCTCTAAGAGTCATTCTGGGCAGCAACTGAGACACTCCTGTAGCAACAAATTTACTCTGTTATGAAGGTATTCTAACAACAACTAAAGACTGTTCTGTACAACAACTAAAGGACCTTTTCTGAGGGTTGTAATACTCAATTCTAGGCAACATCTTTCACTTATTCTGAGGCAACCTTAAGAGCAATCCAGAGTCAGCCATTTAAGGGCAGATTTGAATCAACTCAGCTACAGTATAAGCTACAGGTTTGAGGGCAGTTTTGTAATAGAGATTTAGTGCTATTGCCTTGTAAATTTATTGTACTTGATTTACTGATCAATATATCACGAAAGTTTGTTGGGTTTTCTTCCCCTTGAGGGTTTCCCAGGATAAATATTTGTCTCTATGAATGAGTGATCTTCCTATGATTCTTATGCTTATGTTTACCATTTAAAGAGGCAAAGAACAATACCATTATCTTCTATCTCTGTTTATGCTTGAAAATTAACATGGTATTAGAGCTCTAGGGCGTGAAAGAGCTCAGTTCTGCAGTCTGCTAAGAGCCTACACAGATCCTTAGGAATTATTCAAGCACAATATTGCAGAGATGTCTTCCATTTCTGTAAAACCCGAGGACAAACTTGAAGGGGATTCAAACATGTTTGGAACGCTAGTGTCCTGAATATTCTGGAAGAATATAACTTGGACAACTTTGTGACCAGCACAATAGAAGAGCCCACCTCCATTGCAGGAAGGACAACCTTCAAGAAGAATCAGGCAAGGGCAAAGAGAATCATATTTGATTCAGTCAAAGATAATATCATGCCTG
>JASDQU010221005.1:0-17838 GCA_032191745.1 Picea mariana
TAGCATCAATGCCATTTTACGAAATCCATCGGTATATTCTTGCATTGTTTGTCCCTTTCTTAGTTTTAAAGCTTGCCATTCAATTAACGCTTTTTCTTTATAACCGAAATGATAGAATTGCTTTCTAAGGGAAGAAATGAAACTTTTCCATGATGTAAATACATTACCCACTTGTTGCGTGCCATTTTGAAACTTTATTTGCCACGAGATGAGTGTTTTGTTTGCAAGTCTCAATGATGCCAACTTGATCTGAGTTGCCTCATCCTTGATCTGTTGCACACTGCAATAAACCTCCATTTGTCTGACCCAATTGTCAAGTCTCTATGCATTAACTTCACCATCATATATAGGTAATTCAAATTTCACATCAAGTTTTAATAAAGGCATTTCATTCTTATGTTTATGAACATGTTTCTTTACATTGGATTTAGAACTTGAACTTGAAGAAGAAGGCGAAGATGGAGGTGAAGGAGGAATTTGAGAAGGATCCTCTCCTTCTTCACTTTTTCCCTTTGAAGATTCACCAAGAACTGGTCTCTTTCATTCCAAGTAATCTTCATACAAAACCTTCATCATCTCCGACATGGCGAAGAATTTTTTTCGAAACTCTTTCTCATCCTGAGAAAGTCCCTCTTTCGATGCCATCTTATCACTTTGAGAAGTTCTCTTTCTCAATCCAATCAATGTATTCTCTTCAACAAGATTGCCTTCAACATGAAGTAGTTTTTCCCTGGTTAACATGCAAAACTCAAATCCAAATGTCAACTAGCTCTGATACCACTTGATCCAAAAAGATGTTTTACACGACAATGGTTGAGTTATTAAGAATTTGTTAATTAACCAATTAGAAAGATGAAATAAAGAGGAAGAATTATAGAAGAAATATCACAACCATATGTAGATGTACATAACTGAAATGAAGCATAAACATCAGCAAACCATAAACACCAATGTGATAACAGAGTCCGACAATCTCACCTACGTCTCTGAGCCTTTATCTCAGAGGGTGGGGTTTTCTTATTTCTGTTCAAAGCTCAATAAGTACATCATAACAGTGCCAAAAGGTTACAAAACTGATCTGGTCTTGTTCTACCAGATCTCTAGAACCCAACATAAGAAACGACACTCAAATCAGATGATCGAAGCTCCCAGAAATGGCCCGCAAAGGTGCGCTCCTCAACAGCGTCCCTGCATAAAAATGGATTTAGATTACCAAATCTTCAGCATAAACCTACTCTGAAATGTCCTCTCATGGCCTCAAGAAGGCCTGGTTTATATAGATCTGAAGTTGGTAACCATATCCCAACTTCCCCCCAAGATCTGGCCTAAAAAAGGGCCCAATATCCCCTAATATTGGCAAAAAATCTCCAAAAATGTTGATAAAATCAATTAAAATCCATATTACAATGTATAAAACCCACTTTTGTATATAAGTCAGGCGCAACCCCTTTTTCACTGGCCCCTGGTCGTATGGTTGCTGCGCATGTGGCCTGGCGTGTTAGCTCCTGTTTTCTCTGCTCTTGGTCATATTTAAGGCCATGTGGCCAGACCCCAATATATCCACATGCTATCAAGTGTAGCCCCCAACGGTGTTAGTCCTTGGTTCCTACCCCTGGTCAGTAGGCTAGCCCGACCGACCGAGGCTAACCCGTTCGAACTCCGCGCCAACCAACAAACTCACCCAGGGTCATATGGTGGATCCTCCGCGATCGAGGGCTAGAGATTATCGTTACAACCATGCGTGCCAAGGGAATGTACTATGGTTCTATGGGGTAGTCACATGAAACTGTGCCGAGGGATGGGGCTAGGCCCTATCCCTTTTCCGCCCAAACTACGCCATATTTCAAACTTAAATATATGTTTTGTGGTATAGTTAACAAGAACTAAATGTGGGTGGGGTGGTTAGCCCGACCCTGCCAAGAGGTATCCCAGTGGAGAGGTATCAGGGTCAAACCCCATAACTAAACATTTTTTTCAATACAATAACCAACCAATGGGTGCCACGTGCCAGCCCATGTCTGGGCCACACGGCACCACCTTATTCGTCAAATTTTGATGCCACGTGTCAAGCACTAATTGGACAAGATTTTCCACACGTGCCTCCCATGTCACTCTACCACTGGAACTGCCACATCATTCGTACAAGTGTGCCACGTGTCACCACTATAAGGGTGACACGTGTCACTCCCAGATTGGTCCACCTATCCGTCCATGTCAGTGTTCGTACGCCCAGTTAGCCTGCCATGTGTCACCTCTAGAAGCTGCCAACTGTGCCTGCCACATCAGTTGTACAACCGTACGACCTGTACAGTCAACTGCCACGTGGCACTATACAAATTGTACAGTCATCATTTTGTTTGCTTGTTTGGCAAAATGAACAAACCACCATAACTTGAGCATACGACATCTGTTTGAGCCCGTTCAGGTTGCATTGGGTTCGTATCAACGAGGTCTATGCACACATCCGTTTTGAAGCCATTATGAGAAATTTTATTTTTAGGCCTTTCTAAGCCCCATCAAGCTCCTGGATCCAAATCTGGATCAATCATGGTACTCAAGAAAGAAGGAAATTGGTGCATGTGTCCATACTTTCACGCCCTCAACAAACTCATTATCAAAGAAAAATTTCCCATTCCTGTCATTGATGATTTCTTGGATGAATTTAGCGGTGCTCAATACTTTACTAAACTTGATCTCCATTCTGGCTACCACCAGATACATATGAAAGAGAAATACATTCCTAGGATTGCATTTAGAACTCATGAGGGTCACTATGAGTTCTTGGTAATTCCCTTTGGCTTGTGTAATTCTCCCTCCACTTTCCAAAGTCTCATGAATCATGTCTTTTGTCCTTTTCTCCATCCTTTTGTCTTAATTTTATTTGATGATATTCTAATCTATAGTAAAACTTGGACAACCCATCTTGCCCATCTGGATCAAGTTCTCCATCTACTATCTCAACATCGAATTTTCCTCAAACAATCTAAATGTGCCTTTGGAATCTCATAAGTGGAGTACATGGGTCATATTTTCGGCAAGGATGGTGTACGGGTGGATCCCAAGAAAATTGAAGCTATGAAGGATTGGCCTTGCCCTAAAACTCTTAAGAGCTTGTGTAGTTTTCTGGGTTTAATGGCTATCATCACAAGTTTGTTCATAATTATGGAAAAATTGTAGCACCTCTCATCGCTCTCCTTAAAAATAATGCTTTCACTTGGACTCCAACTGCTGAGCAATCCTTCCACGCCTTGAAAGAGGCTATGTGCACAACTCTTGTCCTGAGACTTCTCGACTTCACCAATACTTTTGTTCTAGAATGTGATGCTTCAAGAAAAAGAATTGGGGCAGTCCTCATGCAAGATGGAAGGCCTTTGGATTTCACTAGAAAACAACTTTCGGAGAGACATTTGGGCCAATCAATATATGAAAAGGAAATGTTGGCTCTTCTACATGTCACGGATCTTTGGCGTCCTTATCTATTGGGGAAATGCTTCCAAATTAAAACTGATATTCAAAGCCTCAAGTATTTTATGGAACAACACATTTCATCCCCGGAGAAACAAAAATGGGTGACCAAGATATTTGGATATGATTATGAGATCATTTACAAGAAGGGAAAATAAAATGTGGTTGTTAACACTCTTTCTAGGAAGTATGAAGAAGAAGGGTTCCTCTTTTCCCTCTCCTTCATTGTACCCGATTGGCTCCAAGATATTCGCCATGAATGGCTGCAAGACCCCAAAATTTCTCGCTTGATCCAACAATTGCAACACCATTCTCAAGCTTCTCCAAGGTACTCTTGGCACAATGAAGAGATTCTCTACAAAGGTCGATTGTATTAAGAAAACAGTTGCAACTTAAATCCACGGTGCTTTCCGAGCTTCATGCTTCACCCACAATTGGGCATTCACAGCTTACCAAAACCTATGAAAGGGTCAAACATATTTTTATGGGATGGTATGAAATAGGATGTTCGCACCTTTGTGGATGAATGTGAAGCCTATCAACACAACAAGGGAGAAATAGTCAAATCCCTAGGAACACTCCAACTTCTTCTGATTCCCCTTGCTATTTGGAGGGATATTTCTATGGATTTCATTGTTGGATTACCTAAATCGTGAAATAAGTCAGTCATCATGGTGGTAGTCGATCATCTTTCCAAATATGCTCATTTCTATGCTCTTCAACACCCGTGCACTGCATCCACAATGGCTCAAATTTTGATGGATAATATCTTCAAACTTCATGGCATGCCTCATTCTATTATCTCTGACAGAGATCCAACTTTCACCAACAATTTTCGACAAGAATTTTTCAGGTTCCAGGGAACCCAATTGCATCTCAACATCGCTTATCATCCCCAGACTGATGGCCAAATTGAAGTTGTCAACAAGTGTTTGGAAACATATTTGTGGTGTTTTGCATATGATAGACAAAATCAATGGTCTTAGTGGTTACCCTTAGTTGAATGGTGGTACAACACATCTTACCATACAACTACTCACATGACTCCTTTTGAAGCAGTCTATGGACAAAATCCACCATCAATCCTCTCATACACGCTAGGCGTCTTGAAGGTTCAGGAGGTTGAAAAAAATCTTACAGTCCTAGAGGCCATTCTCCATACCCTCAAAGAAATTTGGTCATGTCTTAGAATCCCATGAAGCAACAAATAGATCAGGGTATACAACCAAGTGTTTCTTCATATACAACCAAGTGTTTCTTCGTCTACAACCTTATAAGCATACTTCACTCAAATCTCAACAATGTCAGAAACTTGATCCTAAATTTTATGGTCCTTATACAATTCTCAAGCGAGTGGGGCCAGTGGCCTACCAATTAGCTCTGCCCAATCATTCTAAGCTCCATCATGTTTTTCATGTAAAGTGATTGGAACTAAGTGCCAAACTCAAACCAGTCTCCTTGAGTTGGATGAAGAAGGTTTCATTTGGTTGCAGCCACAAGCAGTATTGGACCAACAAGAGCATCGTCTCTGTCAACGCACCATCAAGGAAGTGTTAGTTCAGTGGAAAGATACAACTCCAAAATATGCCACTTGGGAGTGGGCCACCATTCTGCAACAATTTCCTCATATCAAGTCTCGAGGACAAGGTTGTTCTTCAAGGGGGAGGGCATGTTAGGGACCTAACCTCCCTAACCCCTCATGTAGGTAGAATAATATATTTTCCATGTAATAAATGCTGACACTAGTTAATAAGGCCTATTTAATAAATGTGAAAAAGTCAATGTAAGAAGACCTAATAGAAGCTTTTGCTTCTAGAAAGATCTTCCTCTAGAATATTCTTTAGAATATAGAAGTAGTATAAATAAAAGTAGGAGGCATGAGAAAGCCTTGTCTTGAGAATTATTGTAATAGAGCGTTACTCTGCTAGAGGTTTCCCTCTCGAAGAGGCATGTGAACATTGCTTTCTATCAATAAAGGTGTCGTTTTTTGTTGTGGTTCTCTAGATTTTGTTGTTCCACTGGTATTTTCTGCAGTTTTTTTGTTTCTACTTAATATAATAGATTTGGTACCTAATAGAATCACCTTAAGGCAACACAAGTCCTCCCATGATGAGCAACTTGGCTCCTTGAGGGAGCTTGCCCCTCTTCGTCTAAGCTTGCCTCATAATTGTAGAGTTAATCTTTCTCTCCTTGTTCTTCAAATTCAACTTCCTTGGTTGTGTGCTCTTGTTCTCTTATAGGGACTCCAAAGATCACCATCGCGAACTGTCATGTCCTTTGGGGGTGTTGTGCCCCTTCAAGAACCCATGTGTCCAAACAAATCATTGCACCCCTTCACGGACCCGGTCGCCCAAATGAATCGACGCGCCCCTTCGCAAACCCGATCGCCCAAACGATTCATTGTGCCCCTTTGCGGACTCGGTTGCCGAAACAAACCCGTGCGATCGTTAACCGTTATGCCCCTTGGGATCGACATGCCCCAACCTTGGTGAGCCCCTCATGCCGATGCTCCCCAATCTCTTGGTCGCTACATACTTGGGCAAGCCCCTTAGCGCATTCCCAACTAAACACTTGGGTGCCATAGCAACCCCAAGTTTTGTTTCCTTGAGGACTTGGGCGAGGGTTTCTGCACCCTTCTAGTCGAAGACCTTACAATAACCACAATGCACTCTCTCATGCAATCTCATCTTATCATGCTTTCTTGTAGTCAACTTTAAACGATTCTTTCAACTTTAACCAATAACCACAAGCCTAAGCACACACTCTCCACACTCTTTTATAGCACACAATCTTCACCTTAAATGGTTCATTAAAGTTTTCCTTGATCACATAACAATAACCGCAACACATTTTATATTTTGCAATCTTATGCACACTCTATTGTATATTGTAGCATATAATCTTAACTTTAAATGGTTCTTTAAAGCTTTATAATAACATACAATCTTAATCTCAATTTTTTTTTTCAATTTTATTTCATCACATAATCACAATTGTGACCCATGCTTTTCATAATATGAAATCTTAATTATAAATAGCTACTTAATACTAAAAGTGTAGCATGTAATCTTTCATTTTAGATAATTCCTTAAAATTTTCCTTAATTACATATCTACAACCACAACACATAACTTTAAATGTTTTTTTTTTCTCCTTAATCACATAATCATAACTACAATACACACGTTCACGTACAATCTTATACATAGAACTCTCTTTGTAACATATTATCTTAATCTTATACATAAACTCTCTCAATAACATATAATCTTAATTTTAATGTTTTTCTTTTTTTTTATTACATAATCACAATCAATCATAATAAATACTTTTTCATAACATATAATCTTAATTTTAAATAATTCTTTAATTTTTTTTAATTACATAACCACAATTACAATACACACTTTCCCTAACATATAATCTTAATTTCAAATAAATCTCCATAACATACCATCTTAATTATAAATTATTTTTATTTTTTTTCCTTAATCACATATCATTACCACTACCAAATTACATGTCATCTTAACTTTAAAGGGTTCATTAAAACTTTCATGATTCACATAACAACTCAAAAAGACCATAATCTTTTTTTCCTTAATCGAATAACAACGCACACTCCCCTATAGCACGCAATCAAAACCCTAAAACCACCAAAGCACGCTCCCATCAAACATGGCATGTTAACATTAAATTCACTTAAAAATTTCCTCGATCACATAACAAGGCGCGCCATGCGATCTTAACCTTAAACGGTTCTTTATATATCTCTTCATCACATAACCATAAGTGCCCTACAGATTCTCAAGCAATCTTATGGACATTCTTACCTTACTTCATTACACATACATTGTAACACATACTTTTCACTTTTAACATATTTAAAATTTTACAATAATTTTTTTAAGATTATTTACATATTTTTATAAAATATAATCTTAATCATATATATATATTAATTTACAAAATTATAGCAATACTATATTTTAATTTACAAAATTATAACAATACTACGTACTTTCATACAGTTACATGTACATTTTCTCTAATCTATACTTTTAATTTTAAATGTTTTTTAATTTTTAATTTTTTAATTATATAACTATAATTTGAAATTATTTCTTAAAATTTTAGTGTATCACATACTTAAAATCTTTTAATTTTAAATATTTCTTTAATATTTTTCTTAATATCATAACTACAATCACAATGATTATTATTTTCTAACATATAATCTTAATTTACAATAAATTTTTAAAATTCTCTTTAATCACTTATATAATGTAAGGTTTTCTTTTAACACACATTTTAATTTAATTTAAAATGGTTCTTTAAAATTTTTATTGATCACATAATTACAATCACCATACAATTTTGTTAAAATAACATAATATAGCTTGTAATCTTAATTTTAAATAGTTACTTAAAATTTTTCTTCATAACATATTTACAATTAATTACAACCTTAATCATAATCACAACCCTAATTATACGCTCTATTGTAATAACACATATTTTTGAATACAATCTTACGGGCATTATCTCATAACATATAATCTTAATTTTATTACAATCCTCTACACATTCACATTTTCTCATAACATATAATTTTAATTTTAAATGATTCTTTAATATTTTATTTTATTACATAACCTCAACCATAGTGAAGGCTATTTAGTAACCTAGAATCTTAATGTTAAATAATTATTAAATGTTACTTTTTATCACTTCTCATAACCATAACACATATTCTCGAATAAAATCCTATACAATCTTAAATGCATTCTCCTATACAATCTTTATGCACAATCTCTCTTAACATATGATTTTAATTTTAAATGATTTTTTAATATTTTTCTTTTATTACATAACCTCAATCATAATGGAGACTATTTCATAACATGCAATCTTAATTTTAATGCACGTTCTTTCATAACATACAATCTTAATCTCAAATAACTCTTTAAAACTTTCTTTCATCACATAACCACAACCAAAACTCTTAATTGTCACTCCTTATCACTTCCCACAACCATAACCATAACACTCATTCTCCTGTGTAATCTTATGCATATTCTCTTGTAAAATATAATCACAACCATAACCATAACACATATTCTCTTGTGTAATCTTATGCATATTCTCTTGTAAAATATAACTTGTAAAATATAATCTTATCACATACTGATAACCATAACACACATTCTCTCGTACAATCCCATACAATCTGATACATTCTCCAGTACAACCTTATGCACATTCTCCCGTACAACCTTATGCACATTCTCTTGTAATATATGATTTTAATTATAAATGATTCTTTAATATTTTCCTTCATCACATAACCACAACCACAACTCTAAATTGTTAATCTTTATCAGTTCCCACAACCATAACCATAACACACATTCTCAATCTTATATACATTCTCCTTAACATACGTTCTTTCATAACATACAATCTTAATATTAAATAACAATTTAAAATTTTTCTTCATCACAAAACCACAACCACAACTTTTAATTGTTACTCCTTATCACTTCCCAGAATCATAACTATAACACACATTCTCCTGTACAATCTTATGCACATTCTCTTGTAACATATAATCTTATCACATACCCATAACCATAACATTCTCTCAGAACATATGATTTTGATTTTAAATGATTCTTTAATATTTAACTATTTAAATTTTTCCATCATCACATAACCACAACCACAACTCTTAATTGTTACTCCTTATCACTTCCCAGAATCATAACTATAACACACATTCTCCTGTACAATCTTATGCACATTCTCTTGTAACATATAATCTTATCACATACCCATAACCATAACACAAATTCTCCCATATAATCCCACACAATCTTATACGCATTCTCCGATACTTTGCACATTCTCTAGTAACATATGATTTTAATTTTAAATGACTCTTTAATATTTTCTTTTATTACATAAACTCAACCATAATATATGTTATTTAGTAACATGCAATTTTAATTTTAATGCACGTTCTTTTATAACATACAATCTTAATGTTAAATAACTATTTAAAATTTATCTTTATCACATAACCACAATCATAACTCTTAATTGTTATTCCTTATCACTTCCCACAACCATAACCATAACACACATACACATTGTATTATAACATATAATCTTATCACATACCCATAACCATAACACCTCTGTACAATATTATACACATTATCTCCTAACATATGATCTTGTACAATCTTTCAATTTTATGTAACATATAATCTTATCACTTACCCATAACCATAACACACATTCTCCAGTACAATCTTATGCACATTCTCTGGTACAATCATATGCACATTCTCTTGTACAATCATATGATTTTAATTTAAAATTATTCTTTAATATTTTCTTTTATTACATAACCTCAACCATATTGAGTATTCTTTAATATTTTCTTTTATTACATAACCTCTATTGAGACTATTTCGTAACTTGCAATCTTAATTTTAATGCACTTTCTTTCATAACATACAACCTTAATGTTAAATAACTATTTAAAATTTTCCTTCACATAACCACAACCACAACTCTTAATTGTTACTCCTTATCACTTCCCAAAACCATAACCATAACACACATTCTCCCTTACAATCTTATACACATTCTCCGGTACAATCTTATGCACATTTTCTTGTAACATATGATTTTAATTTTAAATATTTTTTTAATATTTTCTTTTATTACACAACCTCAACCATAATGGGACTATTTCGTAACATGCAACTTAATTTTAATACACATGCTTTCATAACATACAATCTTAATGTTAAATAACTATTCAAAATTTTCCTTCATCACATTACCACAACCACAACTCTTAATTGTTACTCCTTATCACTTCCCACACACATTCTCCTGTACAAACTTATACACATTATCTCGTACAATCTTATGCACATTCTCTGTAACATATGATTTTACTTTTAAATAATTTTTTAATATTTTCTTTTATTGCATTAACCTCAACCATAAAAGAGGCTATTTGATAACATGCAATCTTAATTTTAATGAGCTCATAAAAGAGGTTATTTGGTAACATGCAATCTTAATTTTAATGAGCTCATGATATACAATCTTATGCACATTCTCTCTTAACATATGATTTTAATTTTAAATAATTCTTTAATATTTTCTTTTATTACATAACCTCAACCATAAAATAAGCTATTTCTTAACATGCAATCTTAATTTTGATGCCAGTTTTTTCATAATATACAATCTTAATGTTAAATAACTATTCAAAATTTTCCTTCATCACATAACCACAACTCTTAATTGTTACTCCTTATCACTTCCCACACACATTCTCCCGTACAAACTTATACACATTCTCGCGTACAATTTTATGCACAAACTTATACACATTCTCGCGTACAATCTTATGCACATTCTCTCGTAACATATGATTTTAATTTTAAATAATTCTTTAATATTTTCTTTTATTACATAACCTCAACGATAAAATAGGCTATTTCTTAACATGCAATCTTCATTTTAATGCACGTTCTTTCATAACATACAATCTTAATGTTAAATAACTATTCAAAATTTTCCTTCTTCACATAACCACAACCACAACTCTTAATTGTTACTCCTTATCACTTCCCACACACATTCTCTGTAAAAACTTATACACATTCTCCCTTACAATCTTATGCACATTCTCTGGTAACATATGATTTTAATTTTAAATAATTCTTTAATATTTAACTATTTAAATTTTTCCATCATCACATAACCACAACCACAACTCTTAATTGTTACTCCTTATCACTTCCCAGAACCATAACTATAACACACATTCTCTTGTACAATCTTATGCACAATCTCTTGTAACATATAATCTTATCACATACCCATAACCATAACACACATTCTCCCGTATAATCCCACACAATCTTATACTCATTCTCTGATACTATGCACATTCTCTAGTAACATATGATTTTAATTTTAAATGACTCTTTATATTTTCTTTTATTACATAAACTCAACCATAATATATGTTATTTAGTAACATGCAATTTCAATTTTAATGCACGTTCTTTCATAACATACAATCTTAATGTTAAATAACTATTTAAAATTTATCTTTATCGCATAACCACAATCATAACTCTTAATTGTTATTCCTTATCACTTCCCACAACCATAACCATAACACACATACACATTGTATTATAACATATAATCTTATCACATACCCATAACCATACCACCTATGTACAATATTATACACATTATCTCCTAACATATGATCTTGTACATTCTTTTTATTTTATGTAACATATAATCTTATCACATACCCATAACCATAACACACATTCTCTAGTACAATCTTATGCACACTCTCTCGTACAATCATATGATTTTAATTTAAAATGATTCTTTAATATTTTCTTTTATTACATAACCTCAACCATATTGAGACTATTTCATAACATGCAATCTTAATTTTAATGCACTTTCTTTCATAACATACAATCTTAATGTTAAATAACTATTTAAAATTTTCCTTCACATAACCACAACCACAACTCTTAATTGTTACTCCTTATCACTTCCCAGAACCATAACCATAACACACATAACACACATTCTCCCTTACAATCTTATACACATTCTCCTGTACAATCTTATGCACATTTTCTTGTAACATATGATTTTAATTTTTAATAATTTTTTAATATTTTCTTTTATTACACAACCTTAACCATAATGGGACTATTTCTTAACATGCAACTTAATTTTAATGCACGTACACATTCTCTCGTACAATCTTATGCACATTCTCTCGTAACATATGATTTTACTTTTAAATAATTCTTTAATATTTTCTTTTATTACATTAACCTCAACCATAAAAGAGGCTATTTGGTAACATGCAATCTTAATTTTAATGAGCTCATGATATATAATCTTATGCACATTCTCTCGTAACATATGATTTTAATTTTAAATAATTCTTTAATATTTTCTTTTATTACATAACCTCAACCATAAAATAAGCTATTTCTTAACATGCAATCTTAATTTTGATGCCACTTCTTTCATAATATACAATCTTAATGTTAAATAGCTATTCAAAATTTTCCTTCATCACATAACCACAACCACAACTCTTAATTGTTACTCCTTATCACTTCCCACACACATTCTCCTGTACAAACTTCTACACATTCTCGCGTACAATCTTATGCACAAACTTATACACATTCTCGCATACAATCTTATGCACATTCTCTCGTAACATATAATTTTAATTTTAAATAATTTTTTAATATTTTCTTTTATTACATAACCTCAACCATAAAATAAGCTATTTCGTAAGATGTGATCTTAATTTTAATGCACGTTCTTTCATAACATGCAATCTTAATGTTAAACAACTATTCAAAATTTTCCTTCTTCACATAACCACAACCACAACTCTTAATTGTTACTCCTTATCACTTCGCACACACATTCTCCCGTAAAAACTTATACACATTCTCCTTTACAATCTTATGCACATTCTCTTGTAACATATGATTTTAATTTTAAATAATTTTTTAATATTTTTATTTATTACATAACCTAACCATAAAAAAGGACCCACAACTCTTAATTGTTACTCTTTATCACTTCCCACACACATTCACTCGTACAAACTTATACACATTCTCCCGTACAATCTTATGCACATTCTCTCGTAACATATGATTTTAATTTTAAATAATTCTTTAATATTTTCTTTTATTACATAACTTAACCATAAAAGAGGCTATTTCATAACATGCAATCTTAATTTTAATGCACGTTCTTTCATAACATACAATCTTGATGTTAAATAACTATTGAAAATTTTCCTTCATCACATAACCATAACCACAAATCTTAATTGTTACTCCTCATCACTTCCCACACATTCTCCCGTACAAACTTATACACATTCTCCTGTACAATCTTATGCACATTCTCTAGTAACATATAATTTTAATTTTAAATAATTCTTTAATATTTTCTTTTATTACATAACCTCAACCATAATGAGACTATTTCGTAACATGCAACTTAATTTTAATGAGTGTTTTTTCATAACATACAATCTTAATGTTAAATAACTATTCAAAATTTTCCTTCTTCACATAATCACAACCACAACTCTTAATTGTTACTCCTTATCACTTCCCACACACATTCTCCCGTAGAAACTTATACACATTCTCCAGTAAAATCTTATGCACATTTTCTCGTAACATATGATTTTAATTTTAAATAATTCTTTAATATTTTCTTTTATTACATAACCTCAACCATAATGAGACTATTTAGTAACATGCAATCTTAATTTTAATGCACGTTCTTTCATAACATACAATCTTAATGTTAAATAACTATTCAAAATTTTCCTTCTTCACATAACCACAACCACAACTCTTAATTACAATCTTATGCACATTCTCTCGTAACATATGATTTTAATTTTAAATAATTCTTTAATATTTTCTTTTATTATAGAACTTAACCATAAAAGTGGCTATTTCATAACATGCAATCTTAATTTTAATGCACGTTCTTTCATAACATACAATCTTAATGTTAAATAACTATTGAATATTTTCCTTCATCACATAACCATAACCACAACTCTTAATTGTTACTCCTCATCACTTCCCACACATTCTCCCGTACAAACTTATACACATTCCCCTGTACAATCTTATGCACATTCTCTAGTAACATATAATTTTAATTTTAAATAATTCTTTAATATTTTCTTTTATTACATAACCTCAACCATAATGAGACTATTTGGTAACATGCAACTTAATTTTAATGAGCGTTCTTTCATAACATACAATCTTAATGTTAAATAACTATTCAAAATTTTCCTTCTTCACATAACCACATAACCACAACCACAACTCTTAATTGTTACTCCTTATCACTTCCCACACACATTTTCCAGTACAAATTTATACACATTTTCTCGTACAATCTTATGCACATTCTCTCGTAACATATGATTTTAATTTTAAATAATTCTTTAATATTTTCTTTTATTACAGAACCTAACCATAAAAGAGGCTATTTCATAACATGCAATCTTAATTTTAATGCACGTTCTTTCATAACATACAATCTTAATGTTAAATAACTATTGAAAATTTTCCTTCATCACATAACCATAACCACAACTCTTAATTGTTACTCCTCATCACTTTCCACACATTCTCCCGTACAAACTTATACACATTCTCCTGTACAATCTTATGCACATTCTTTAGTAACATATAATTTTAATTTTAAATAATTCTTTAATATTTTCTTTTATTACATAACCTCAACCATAAAAAAGGCTATTTCGTAACATGCAATCTTAATTTTAATGCACGTTCTTTCATAACATACAATCTTAATGTTAAACAAGTATTCAAAATTTTCCTTCATCACATAACCACAACTCTTAATTGTTACTCCTTATCACTTTCCACACACATTCTCCCTTACAAACTTATACACATTCTCCTGTACACTCTTATGCACATTCTCTCGTAACATATGATTTTAATTTTAAATAATTCTTTAATATTTTCTTTTATTACATAACCTCAACCATAATGAGACTATTTCGTAACATGCAACTTAATTTTAATGAGTGTTCTTTCATAACATACAATCTTAATGTTAAATAACTATTCAAAATTTTCCTTTTTCACATAACCACAACCACAACTCTTAATTGTTACTCCTTATCACTTCCTACACACATTTTCCCGTACAAACTTATACACATTCCCGCGTACAATCTTATGCACATTCTCTCGTAACATATGATTTTAATTTTATATAATTCTTTAATATTTTCTTTTATTACATAACTTCAACCATAAAAGAGGCTATTTCGTAACATGCAATCTTTCATAATATACAATCTTAATGTTAAATAATTAGTCAAAATTTTCCTTCATCACATCACCACAACTCTTAATTGTTACTCCTTATCACTTCCCCCACACATTCTCCCGTACAAACTTATACACATTTTCCAGTAAAATCTTATGCACATTTTCTCGTAACATATGAATTTAATTTTAAATAATTCTTTAATATTTTCTTTTATTACATAACCTTAACCATAAAAAAGGCTATTTAGTAACATGCAATCTTAATTTTAATGCACGTTCTTTCATAATATACAATCTTAATGTTAAATAACTATTCAAAATTTTCCTTCTTCACATAACCACAACCACAACTCTTAATTACAATCTTATGCACATTTTCTCTTAACATATGATTTTAATTTTAAATAATTCTTTAATATTTTCTCTTATTACATAATCTCAACCATAAAATAGGTTATTTCGTAACATGCAATCTTAATTTTAATGCACGTTCTTTCATAACATACCATCTTAATGTTAAATAACAATTGAAAATTTTCTTTTAACACATAACCACAACCACAACTCTTAATTGTTACTCCTCATCACTTCCCACACACATTTTCCTGTACAAACTTATACACATTCTCCTGTACAATCTTATGCACATTCTCTCGTAACATATGATTTTAATTTTAAATAATTCTTTAATTTTTTCTTTTATTACATAACCTCAACCATAAAAGAGGCTATTTTATAACATGCAATCTTAATTTTAATGAGTGTTCTTTCATAATATACAATCTTAATGTTAAATAACTAGTCAAAATTTTCCTTCATCACATAACCACAACTCTTAATTGTTACTCCTTATCACTTCCCACACACATTCTCCCGTACAAACTTATACACATTCTCCAGTAAAATCTTATGCACATTTTCTCTTAACATATGAATTTAATTTTAAATAATTCTTTAATATTTTCTTTTATTACATAACTTCAACCATAAAAGAGGCTATTTCGTAACATGCAATCTTAATTTTAATGCACGTTCTTTCATAACATACAATCTTAATGTTAAATAACTATTCAAAATTTTCCTTCATCACATAACCACAACCACAACTCTTAATTGTTACTCCTTATCACTTCCCACACACATTTTCCCGTACAAACTTATACACATTCTCCCGTACAATCTTATGCACATTCTCTCGTAACATATGATTTTAATTTTATATAATTCTTTAATATTTTTTTTTATTACATAACCTCAACCATAAAAGAGGCTATTTCGTAACATGCAATCTTTCATAATATACAATCTTAATGTTAAATAACTAGTCAAAATTTTCCTTCATAACATAACCACAACTCTTAATTGTTACTCCTTATCACTTCCCACACACATTCTCCTGTACAAACTTATACACATTCTTCAGTAAAATCTTATGCACATTTTCTCGTAACATATGAATTTAATTTTAAATAATTCTTTGATATTTTCTTTTATTACATAACCTCAACCATAAAAGAGGCTATTTCGTAATATGCAATCTTAATTTTAATGCACGTTCTTTCATAACATACAATCTTAATGTTAAATAACTATTCAAAATTTTCCTTCTTCACATAACCACAACCACAACTCTTAATTGTTACTCCATATCACTTCCCACACACATTTTCCTGTGCAAACTTATACACATTCTCGCTTACAATCTTATGCACATTCTCTCGTAACATATGATTTTAATTTTATATAATTCTTTAATATTTTCTTTTATTACATAACCTCAACCATAAAAGAGACTATTTCGTAACATGCAATCTTTCATAATATACAATCTTAATGTTAAATAACTAGTCAAAATTTTTCTTCATCACATAACCACAACTCTTAATTGTTACTCCTTATCACTTCCCACACACATTCTCCCGTACAAACTTATACACATTCTCCAGTAAAATCTTATGCACATTTTCTCGTAACATATGAATTTAATTTTAAATAATTCTTTAATATTTTCTTTTATTACATAACCTCAACCATAAAAGAGGCTATTTAGTAACATGCAATCTTAATTTTAATGCACCTTCTTTCATAACATACAATCTTAATGTTAAATAACTATTCAAAATTTTCCTTCTTAACATAACCACAACCACAACTCTTAATTACAATCTTATGCACATTCTCTCGTAACATATGATTTTAATTTTAAATAATTCTTTAATATTTTCTGTTATTACATAACCTCAACCATAAAATAGGCTATTTCGTAACATGCAATCTTAATTTTAATGCACGTTCTTTCATAACATACAATCTTAATGTTAAATAACAATTGAAAATTTTCTTTCATCACATAACCACAACCACAACTCTTAATTGTTACTCCTCATCACTTCCCACACACATTTTCCCGTACAAACTTATACACATT
>JASDQU010221006.1:0-14526 GCA_032191745.1 Picea mariana
CTATATACATTGGAATGGCCTAAACAACTATTAATTATGTCTTCCCTACACTTTTCTATATAATAATTGGGGTGAGGTGCCCATGCTTACCCATGGTAAAGAAAGAAGATAAGTTTGGTCCTCCTTGTGTTCAACTGACCCCAACCTCTTATTCGTTGAGAGTCGATCATCTAAGGACCTGCTGCTAGTAACTCACTTTCTAGAATCGATAAGCCTATTTACCATCCGAAGCCATTCTGAAGCACGGAACTGAAATCCATCTACGCCTTACTATTACTTAAGGTGGGATCCATCTCTCTATCTTTCTCCCGATGCTATCTGTCTGAATAAGGTTTGGGGAACATATAATTGCACCAACATTTTGGCACCATTTCTGGGGTGTTGTAAACGGTAATAGGTAGTGTTTTGCATTATATTTATTCTATGGTTTTGGAGTGGTTTTAAGGGAAACTTGAGGGCAGGGAAAAGATGGTAAGATGTGAGTGAAGATCCCACACATCCACTTTAGTGGGGTTTCTCCAAAGTCAGGTTGTCCTCTTACCTTTAGTAATTGAGTTTTGTGTGAATTAGTATTTAGATATTTTTATGCATAAACGTAGAGATAGGAAAGGTAGATTTGTTACATCTAAAATTTCAGAAAATTCAAGAGAACCCCCCAAAATTACAGAAAAATCAAGGAAAACCCCCCATACTAACTCAACTAATGTTTGTGTAGGAAAAACCCCCCATACTAACTCAACTAATGTTTCTGTAGAAATTTTCTTCTCTCTCAAAAATTTGTATTGCCAAGTCATGCAGGATGTCATGCACCATGAAGTGGAGCATGCACCCCTCGACGTCCCTCAAGGTCGGTTCGATCAAACAACGATCGGATAGAATGTTGGCATAAATTATTCCTGAATTGATGGGTTCGAGGTCGGCCTCATCCTATATATTCTTTCTTTGAATCATACCTTATCCTATCCAAAATGGAATCACCCCCTCTTCAACTAGGATAATTCGATCTTCCATGAAGGCTGCAACTGAGTATAGAAAGCACAACTGCAGATTAACATCATACTTGCCCAGTGCATCGTAACTCCATTTTAGGCAATCATTGAAATCTTGAAGGTCTTGGATGTTGGCATTTGGAAGACTCTGGACTGCCAACTGCCACTCTTTTGCATCAGTAATTCCTGACATTTCTCTCCCTACTGCATTGATTGCAAGGGGAAGCCCTCCACAGTTTGCACAAACGAGCTTGGTCGTTCCCATGTGTTGGCCCTCGACCACGTTTTGAGGAAACCTTGTTCATATTTCGACCACTTTTGAACTTCGACACATTGTTCGAAGAAGGAACGCCTAGGTAGAGCTGAGATCACGGATCTCACCCATTTTTGCGGGCTATGTGGACCCAGTAAGCGGTTTTCTAGGGTTTTTGTAATGGGTTTATGGTATGTCATCCCATGGGTTTTTCCCATGTTTAGGCCTTATTGTAAGGGTTTGTAAAAGTATAAATAAAGAAGAATGCATGGTAGAATAGGAGAGAGAAGTTGTGAGAGCTAAGTGCAAGTAGTTTGAGTAGTTATGTGCCAAGGAATGTATGTGTGTGAAGGCTCTGTTCTCGATAAAGGGTTGGCTCTATGCCCTGACCTAGTTTTGGAAGGAGGATCTAGTGCTCAGTGCGCAGATCTCCTATCTGGTGCAAAGCTTGAATATGTGGCTTAGTGCACAAGAGTGAATGAATGTAATATTTGAGCACATAATAAACAAGTCAAAGCGGTTGGTGGGCGTAGCCCCACACTGGGGTGAACCACATACATTTGGTGTCTTATGGTTTGCTTTGTGTAGTGTTATATTTGTTATGTTTTTCTTAGTGCTTAGATTAGATGTGTAATGAATATGTATGTGTTGCTTAAATGCATTGCTTATGTTAGAATGCTAGATCTGATTCAGAGTGCTAAGTGCTAAGTGTTTAAGGTGCATACTCTTTTGTTATTACTACTAGATCTATCTTAGATTGTGTTATGTGATGTTCATAAGGTTAATGAACTAATGTATGTCACTTTCTAAGCCTTAACAGAATACCCCGCAAAGTGTTGTTATCACATATTTGTGTCCCAACTTGGTTACAGACACATGTGTCCTGTAACCCCCCCCTGCTTCTACCTCGGGTGAGACCTCGCCTGCTTCGCATGTGTTGCCGAAAAGGCCGGTATTCAGGGTTTTGTTGGTGCGTTGTTAAGTGTTGAACCCTGAGTCTACCCCTGTGCCAACAAATGGTTTTGTTGCTGGGACCTGAAACTGTGATTGCTAGGAACTGAAGTAAAGAAAAAGAGAAGCTCTGTGCGTAGATCTATTGCTGAAGTGCACAATACTCTACTTTAATTGCAAATATTTGTGCTAAGAAAGAAATTTGATATGAAGAAAAGAGGTAAGATCCTAAAAGAGGTAAAGCTTTGTGCTTTAACAAGAGAAAGATAAGTGAAAATGTTTGTTTTGAAAGCATGAATTTAAGTATGTTTAATAGGTTTTGTCCTAGTCTGAAGGCTAGGGAACAGTTGAAAGAAAGAGTTGATTTAAGTAAATTTAATGGAAATGAAGAAAGACATGTTATTCCTATGCATAGAAAGAGTTTTTGGACTAATAAGTGGATGCAGGAACCTAGAAAGAATTTTTGCAGATTGCAGATCCAACACTATCATCCTAGTGTGCGGTATAGAAGAGGTTGGGGAACATTTAAAAGAAAAAGAGGATTAACTTTGTGTTATAAATGCAGTAGGCCAGAACATATTTCTAAGGAATGCCCAGGCGCAAATCCTATTTGTCTTTGTTGTAAGATTTTTGGTCATGAGGTTGAGTATTGTCCAAGGATGATTGATAAATTTGAATGGATGAACATAAGACAAGAAAACTATGAAGAGAGTCAAGAGACTAAGGGAATGTTAGAGAATCTTAAAGAGAAAGAATTAGAGAAAGTTCAGACTACGTTATCACAGTTGAAAGAAATGATGGATGTTCATGAACATGTCAATTTACCAGAGATCCTAAAAGTAAAACATTGCATAAGTGCAAGAATAGAAGACTTTGACATAGACTGTGTTTTAGATGAGGAAACACAAGTGAATATTATGACAAAAGCCACTTGGGAAATTTTGGGAAAGCCTCCTGTGGTACCTTCATTTGGAAGGATAGGCTTGTTTAAAGGAAAGATGACAACCCTATGTGGAAGAGTTACTAATGTACCTATTATTGCTCATGGAACACCGACTGAAGAGGAATTTGAAATCATTAAGTTTGTTGGGGACATCTCCCCTTTCCCACTTTTGTTAGGTAAGATTTGGATTGAGAAGGATCAGATCAGAAGGAAAGTAGAGGAAGAAGATACAGAAAAGAAAAAGCAAGAACTAAGGGAGTTCATAGCTAGAAAAATAGACTAGCTAATAGAAGAACGAGAGGATAAGTCAAAGCAACATAACAAAGTAACAACGCAGGAGGAAAAAAAAGCAAGAAAATTAGTTGTTAAGGTTGAAAGAATGCAAGAAGGTTTTAAGGACCTATCTATTCAAGAAAGAAGTATATCCACCCAGGAAGTGTTAAGAAAAGGGATATTATCTTCAGACCCTTTGAGGGCACATCAGCAGTATGAAGTCACTACGCTATGGGAAAATAAGAATAAAAATGGAAAGAGGATTCTAGAAATAGTTAGAGAGACTCAAATCACAATAAATAAGGAAAGGAAGCTCAATAAAAATAAATCCAAGTTGGAAAACCTACAAGAAGATACAAAAACCAGATGGAAGACTTCGCAGACTGGAACCTCACAGGAGGTAGGTTTGCAGGATTTGAACCTCGCTGGAACAACAGGACCGCACAGAATGGGACTTCACCCTGGCAAAGTTATATGACCGTTGGAGGTACCTCGACTATTAGAATGATGCCCCAAAACAGTTATAAAACACATTTATGGGTGGATGGACCGCTTTTGGACATTGAGACCATGCCATAACGGTCATATTCACATTGATTGAAGCATTCCTGGCCATTGAAAGAATCTATTACGATGCCCCGCTTATTCAACCCGTCGAACACTGCGTCAGGACCACTTTTTTCTACCTGTGATTGACTGAGCTAAAAATATAATTGTCCAAGTGTCGATCTTTTTTATCTAAAACTAGACCCTGCCTGTCTACTTTTCTACCCCTCTTGTTCATTTGTCTACCCCGACCTATCTGTTTAAAAGTGAGAATGTCAGGCGAACCTAGTGAATTAGAGAAGTTTGTCGAGGAAGTCCTCAAGAAGATAATGGCTGACAGACTGATATCTGAAGGTGTCCAGGCATTGTCAACTAGGGGACTACAGGCTTCCCCTTCAACTGGACGTTGTTCTAGCTATGTCAACCTTATGACTGAGCAACAAAGTAAGCATCGAAGAGATCTGACTAATGAGAAGCAGATCTTGTCGATCCTACCCAAGTATATCCCACCTTTGGCTGCTGCAGTTAACCACGACAACATTCCCTAAGATTTTGAGTACGTCGTGTTCACTGCGTACATTCTAAAAGGTATATGCATAATCAGGAGTCAGTTAGGACAAATCCCGCTATTAAAGAACACCGAATTCAATTTAGGAGACAGGAAGAACTACGCTATGTTAGCACCCCACCGCTACTTGACGAAGACAACTAGGAAGAATCATTGCCTCGTCTCACAGCCATGGATTAATCTCATGGAGGACGATATCCGTCTGGTTCATGGAGCTATGGAGGACGCTTCCGAGGACATCTTGCAGAGATATGGAGAGAAGCAGGAGGAGCTATATGGAAGGATTGAGAAGGAAATGAAGGAACTACAACAAGTTGTTCGTTTGGTCCATGCAGTACCTACTGTGCCTTCCTCATCACAGATTACAGAATTGGGGGATGAACCAACCCAATTGAGAAGACTTACAGTTGCGACAGAAGCTCGACTTCAGAGAGTCTAGGAAGAGAAGGAGAAGGCTACAGAAGCCTTGAAATAAGAGAAATATGGAGTCCTAGCATAATTAAGAGCATCACAGGAAAATGTAGCAGCCCAGGAAAGTGAGAAAGCAGAGATTTAAGCGAAGCTCCAAGAGGAAAAAGCCCATCTACAGAGAGAAAAGGAGCAGTTTCTCGCAGAGCGGGCCATGGTCAAAGAAGTAGTGAGTAAAGCATGTAACTCTGTGCCAGGATTGGCACAGGAGGAGCAAGATTCAGTTGAGGCTCAAGTAGTGAAGCTCGTTGAGATCATCCAACAACTTCAAGACAGGATAGCAGAATTGGAGGCCCAAGCAGTACCGAGCACCCCACAGGAGGTGCATGACCAGAGGGAGGAGACTGCTAAGAACACAATAGTAAGGATAAGAGCCCTCGCCACGAAGTGCAAACAATTGAGTGATAGAAGCGCACAGACGTATGAATTCCTCACCGAGGATCCAGAGCTAAGAAATTTGGAAGCGCAGTTACAGGAGGCATTACAACATGCATTTTCCGTGCAGGCACAGATGAAGCTACTCACCGCAGTTGAAAGAATGAAGATATCCCAGGAGCAGATCTAGAGGATATAGCAGAACCCTAGGAAAAATAAGAGAAAGCATTGATACAGATGAAAGAAACTCTGAATAACCACCGACATGTTAGATTATCAGAGATCTTCAAAGCAAAGGAATGCACCGAAGCAAGAATAGGGGACTTCGACATTGACTGTGTTCTGGATGAGGAAACACAGGTGAATATTATGCCAAAGAGAACTTGGGAATCTATAGGGAGGACTGCTATGATCCCTTCATTAGGAGGAATAGGTTTATTCAGAGGAAAATTGGTAAACCTGTGTGGAAGGCTCACTCACATACCTATGACCGTCAATGAAACTTCGATAGAAGAAGATTTTGAGATTATTAAATTTATTGAAGACAACGCCCCGTTTACCTTGTTAATAGGGAAACCTTGGATTGACAGAGCTCAAGCTAGACGAAAGAAAGAAGAAGAAGCCTCAGAGCAGAAGAAACAAGACTTAAAAGATTTCATGGCTAGAAGGATCACACGATTGATTGAAGAACAGGAGAACAAATCGAAGCTAGTTGTCACTAGAAACATTGATGTTGAAGCTGCAAAAACATTAGGAGACCCGCAAAATATTGAAGTACTTACTCCAGATAAAGAAGAGGTATTACGCTTGAATCCTAGGAAAGAATATCAATAGCGCACAGTGACAATGTTAAAAGATGATAAGAATCAAAATGGAAAAGAGACTACCGAGACGAAGCTCACTGGAAAGAAGGCTAGAAAGCTAAGTAAGAAGAGGGCTAAGAATGACAAGTTACAGAAGATTCCAGAGGGAACTTTGCAGAAAGAAAATTTGCAGAATTGGAGCTTCGCCGAGATATCAGAACAACGACACATGGCACTTTGCCATGGCGAAGCAATATAGTTGTTGGGGTAGATATATCCGTTCGACTTCTGCTCTGAATGGACATAAAAGCAATAAAGGTTCCTCATCAGACCATTGGATTGCTCCATAACGGATCGAACAAGAGTTAATAGGGGCTCATAGCCGTTGCACGCAAACCGTTGCCGAGTTACCTACTTATCCCTTCATGCCATGCATGGAGAACACTTTTCATAACTGAGATTTTGAAGCCCGCGGAATGAATGAATTGCATATAGTGATCATTGTGCCCTTGCTATTATTCCAGTGCAGTGTCTAAGTCCATCGTGACCCCTATAATTTTAATCCTGAGCACGTATGTCCAACGAGCTCACCGCAATTGAAGAATCAGTGACAAAAGTTCTCCTCAACTTGATGACTGAAAGAGTCATGTTGGAGAGAGGAGTGTCTACAGGTGTACAAGCATGTTCGACGAGAGGACTGCAGGCCTCTCCATCCACTGCTCGAGCCAGACCATCTCAGCCAGCTGATGAGAAATGAACGAAGCACAGAGATGATATCGCGAATGCCAAACTGATTCCAATCATTTTACCTACCTATCTACCACCTTTGAGCGGTGCAATCAATCGTGATAGTGTGCCCCGAGAAGTTGAATACGCGTTGGTCACTGCGTGCCTTCTGAAAGAGGTGCGCGCAATTTGTGCTGACCAAGATAAGCTCGCAGCGTTGAATTTTAGCAACTTCAACCTCGGCGACAGGAAGGTTTATAGCATTCTCGCCCCGCATAGGTATCTAACGAGAACAAAAGGAAAGAACTCAAAGATTACCCCTCAGTCATGGACCTAGAACCTCGCGCAGTCCACCCTACTGAATGTTATGAAGATTCCACACTTCGAGCGACACCAGGAGGTGAACGCATGCGTTAAATTACTGTTGTCTTGCTATCATGGAGGTTATTTGTGGTTGAACTGCCGCATCACAGTGGACCCAACATTGATCAATTGCATTACAGGGCTAAGCATGCAAGGCGCCAACCCACAGGATTTCTACCTCAGAAAGATCGTGGATCGCGCTCTCGCTCAGAGGATAAAGGATACTTACGGAGATGTAGAGAAGGGAATGTGAGGCTAAAAGGTAGCCTCTATCCAGAGAGTCGCAGTGCACCTAGCTTGTCAACTGATCGCAGGGAAATTAGTTCGCAAGAATCGGCCCACCCAAGTAACCGGATTTGTATTTGACCTCACAGGGAAGTGCACGGAGGACCTACACATGAATTGGGTGAATTACTTGGTGAACCAGTTAGAACTAGACTGTAGGGAAGCGTAGACCAAGGATATGAGTTCCACTTCAGTTGGCTTCTCATATTAATATCATTCATCGCTTGGGAGATGCCGGAAGGTGCGACCTTCCTGGACATTGAGCCCATTGAACCACTGGCCACGAAGTTTAGTATGTTGTGGTACTCTAGTGACATGAACAAGAAGTGGCAATCAAATGCCATCTTCCACACTTATTACACCTAGTTGAACACCACTATCCAATCTGAGCCTCATATAACCTCGAAAACACTCCACAAGTTTAGACCCTTGATGAAATTCGGCGTGGACTGCCATTTCATCTATATCATAACGCGCGCTAATGAGCATAAACAACAGCTTCAGTCATACTACAAGCTGATGGAGGAGGACTTAGAAGAGGTTACTAAGGAATGGTTGGCAGACCTCCTCATCCCACCAGACCCCGTAGAGCTATCTGATATCGAAAGTCCAGAAACAGTACACGATACACCTGGACCGAGCAAGACCAAGAAAAATGAAGAATCTCAAGATGTCCACGGTACCTCGACAAAGACTGCTTATATCTCACCTGAGCAAGGAGGTGATGAAGAAGAGAAAGATGGCGTAGAATTTGAACAAAAGAAAGGCAAGGTTACACCATCTAGAGATGAGGAGGACCCCTCGAAGAAAAGGAAGGTTTCTCCTCCGAAACCTTCCTCAAGGAAGAAATCGAAAGAAACCAGGACTAAGTTTGAGACTACCCTCACCTCAGACGACTTCAAATTCATCATCACAGCACTGAATGATGCTTCACTGGAGATAGCAGAGAAGCAAGAAGCTAAGCAGGAGGAGATGTTTAGTCAGATCAAGGTTGAACTTCAAGAAGTGCAGCAGGCACTATAGTCCAGTCGCGCAGTTTCTACTGCGCCTCTATCAACAGAAACACTAGAAATAGGAGATGAGCCAACTCAACTCCACAGGATCACTGATATAGTCAAAGCTCTCCTTCGACGAGCACAGGAGGAGACAAGAAAGCCACCCAGGCTTTGGCACATGCACAGGAAGACCTTCTAGAGTAGCACAGTACTACCGAACGCGAGAAGCTTACTCTGCAAGAGAGGTTCGATGAAGAAAAATCCCAACTGCATAAAGAAAAGGAACAGTTGCTCCCAGAGAAACTCGAAGTTAAGGAAATGATTCATAGAGCACTTCACTCTGTGACATTCATTGAAGTAAAGGCCTAAGAACGAGTTCCACAGCACGTGGCACAACTCGAAGATGTAATCCAGCAGCGCATAGTAGACTTGGAGCTCCGCACTGTGCCCGAGACCCATCAAGATGTACGATACCAAAGGGAAGCCACTTCCCGTAGTGCAGTTGACAGATTAAAATCTCTTGCCTTGGAGTGAAAGAAGCTGAGTAACCGGAGTGCTCAAACATATGAACACCTCACTGAGAATCCTGAGTTACATGCATTGGAGTCGCAACTCCAGAAGCGAAGCAACATGGAGATACACTACAGGCACAACTGAAGGCTCTGTTAGTTGTAGACAGAATGAAGAGGTCTCATGAAAAATGTACAGCTCAACAACAGATCCATATGCTTCAAAGAAAAGTGATGGAAGTCACTCAACAACTTCAACCTGCACAAGATAAGGCATGTCTATTGTTTACCGAGGTCAAGAGCCAAGGAGCAGAGCTAGAATAGGTCATCCTCACAACAGAACAATGCCTAGAAGGACCAGTGAACGACACAGTGATTCAGGAGTTCACTAAAAAAGAGGCCACAACGAAGCAACAATTCGAAGCATCTCGCGCCAAGATCGAGGAATTCGAGGCAAAATTGTTCAGACTAGAGTGACTCGGGACGAGTCACAAGTGAGTGTTGGGGGCCTATTGGCCCTTGACCAAGTTTTGGAAATTTCTTGGTCATGATGACCTATTTTGGAACTTCGACAACCTGTCGAAGGAGGAGCGCAAGATGAAGAAAAGATCACAGGATCTTGGCCCCCTTTTTGGGTTTTTTGGAATATGTAATGGGAAGGGGATGTCGGCCCATGGGTTTACCCATGTTTAGGCCTATTTTGTATGTATATATAGATGTCTAGGTCATATAGAGAAGTAGTGGATGATATATCTATGTGATGTAGGCTAAGTTCCAAGAGTTGGATTTGTGTGATCAAGGCTTTGTGCATGACTATAAGAGACTTGCAGAGCTAAGTGCAGGTCCTTGTAGCAAATTGTGGAGAGCTTAGTGTTGTAGCGCAAGGAAGAAGGATCTAGCGAGCTACGCAAATCTTCTGTCCTGTGCAGAGTAAGGGTCTTGATGGCTCCGTGCCTGTAACTGATTGATTGAAGACAATAAAGAAAGAGTTGGTGGACATAGCCCCAGGGTGGGGGTGAACCACGTAAACACTATGCTATGTGCTTTGTGCTTTGTCTTGATGTGTTCATATGTTATATGCTAAGTGCTCTGATATGTTTAGATAGACCTATTCATGCTTGGTGCTTATTATATGTGAGAATGTTCAATCTAATCTATATGGTCATTCTTAGTGCTTGATATGCTCATTCTGATCCATGTGTATATGCTAAGTGCTTGAATACTGTAGATTAGTGTGAATAATGCGAAGCTCTGTTGTATCAGCAAAGTGAATAGTGATTACATATTAAGGAAATGACGGTGCTAAGAGTTGTATTAAGTATTATAATCACATATCTATGTCCCAGCTAAGGTTGCAGACACTTGAGATCTATGTCCCAGCTAAGGTTGCAGACACTTGAGTCCTGCAACCACCCCTGCCTCTACCTTGGGTGAGACTTCATCTGCTTCACAGGTGTTGCCAAAAGGGTCGATAGTTAGGGTTTTGTTGGTGCGTTGTTGTAGCATTGAACCCTGGGTCTGCCCCTATGCCAACAAGCAACGCATAGTACAACAACAGACCACTTCCCTCCAAGGAAAGGTAATGGAAGTCACGTAGAAGCTACAACCTGTGCAGGATGAAGCCTGCAAGGTGTTCGAAGAGATTGATGGACAGGGCTCGTAATTGGACCAAGTGGTTGCATCAGTAGAACAACACCTGGAAGGGCCTATTATAGAGCAGACGATCTAGGAGCTCGCTGAGAAGGAGGCTCGGGCGAAGAAACAAGTTGAGGCAGCCCGATTTAAGCTTGAGGCCTTTGAAGCAGCATTGTCCAAAACTGAGTGACTCGAGACGAGTCACAGGTGAGTGTTGGGGGCATGTTGGCCCTCGACCAAGTTTTGAGGAAACCTTGGTCAGATTTGGACCACTTTTAGACTTTGACACATTGTTCGAAGAAGGAGCGCCTAGGTGAAGCTGAGATCGTGGATCTCACCGAATTTTGCGGGCTATGTGGACCTAGTAAGGGGTTTTCTAGGGTTTTTGTAATGGGTTTATGGGATGTCAGCCCATGGGTTTTTCCCATGTTTAGGCCTTATTGTAAGGGTTTGTAAAAGTATAAATAAAGAAGAATGTATGGTAGAAGAGGAGAGATAAGTTGTGAGAGATAAGTGCAAGTAGTTTGAGTAGATTTGTGCCAAGGAATGTATGTGTGTCAAGGCTCTATGCTCGATAGAGGGTTGTCTTTGTGCCCTGACCTAGTTTTGGAAGGAGGATCTATTGCTTAGTGAGTAGATATCATGTCTGGTGCGAAGCTTGACTCTGTGGCTTAGTGCACATAAGTGAATGAATGTAAGATTCATGAACATAATAAAGAAGGTGAAGCAGTTGGTGGATGTAGTCCCATACTGGGGTGAACCATGTACATCTGGTGTCTTATGGTTTTCTTTGTGCAATGTTATATCTGTTATGTTTTCCTTAGTGCTTAGATTAGATGTGTAATGAATATGTATGTGTTTCTTAAATGCATTGCTTATGTTAGAATGCTAGATTTGATTCAGAGTGCTAAGTTATAAGTGTTTAAGGTGCATAATATTTTGTTATTATTGCGCTAGATCTATCTTAGATTATGTTCTGTGATGTTCATAAGGTTAATGAAATAATGTATGTCACTTCCTAAGAATTAACAAAATACCATGCAAAGTGTTGTTATCACAGATCTGTGTCCCAGCTTGGTTACAGACATCTGTGTCCTGTAACCCCCCCTGCTTCTACCTCCGGTGAGACCGCGCCTGCTTCACAGGTGTTGTCGAAAGGGCTGATAGTTGGGGTTTTGTTGGTGTGTTGTTAAGTGTTGAACCCTGGGTCTGCCCCTGTGCCAACACCATGCCGATGTTTGCTGGCAGATTTCCATTATTATAAGGAAAAGCATGACAACCAAACAACTTCCAACTCTCATCTTCTATCAATTCTTCCATTTTTATAATCGACGTCTCTGCGTTCACTCCCATCTCTAAGAGTCCTCTGCGTTCCCTCGAAATCGCAATAACTTTGGAGTTATTAGAGTGGTCGTATCACGAGGGTACACCCAATTCATACAACAATTTGGCACCCTCTCCCCATACACCATCTGAGAATAATCCAAACCTCTTTGACTGCATGTTCACATTCAACAAAATTTTCACATCTTCTTTATTCATATTTTGTTCCAGATGCACATTTTCTTTCATGGATATTTGTGTAGAGAGTTTCTTCCTAAGACTTTGAAAAGAGGGGGACTGTGAAATAGTAAGCCAAAGCAAAAATCCATCGGTAAAGGAATTCCGCACCTTTTCCTTGTTTAAGAGAGTCTTGAGACGGAGAGTCTTGTCGGATCTACCCTTGCTGACCACACCAATGCGGGACAACTCTGTATCCATCACCAAATTCTCCAGTCTTGTAGAAGATTTCTTTTTTCCCACGATAAGGGGTTCGTTGATGAAGAAGCCCCTTGAAACAACAGATTCAGAGGTAGTGGCATAAGTAGTGCTTGATGAAGCCAAGGCAACTTCCACACTTTCCTGAATATTCTGCCCAATTTCCTGCCTGAGTTCTTCCAGGAGCTCAGCAATTTCGGCCCACTCCGCCAAAGGAGACAATGTTAGATGCTCTTTGATATTAGAAATAAGACTGGTGATCCTTCTATGTAATTGATGGCGATAAAGAACATTATACCATGGTGTTCTGCACATTTGCACCACTTCCAATGCTTGTCTGAGATGTACGTTCATCCTTCGAAGCCGTCCGTTAACGGCTGAATCTTTTCTATATCATTGAGAATTTGGAATTTCAATCTTCCTGTTCAATACTGGGTGATATTGTTGGATCTGCCCAATTAGAGGCTCGATGCTCCTTACCAGATTCGCAAGAGAACCAAAATCATTCCTGTAGTCAATAACATTTCTTATGTGGTGAAGAATCTGGGTGATTATCTTGTCGATGCCCACACCAATAAATCTAGAGACTAAATTCCCCACCATAATTTGATTTTCTATGTAACACAAGCAAGGATATATATAGAATCCTTTCTAGAACACAACAAAAAATGTTGAATATATGTTAAAAAATCTCTAAATTATAATTGTTTTTCCTTCACTCGAATTCTCAAGCAATAGTACGAGTACAACGTTGGAGGACAGATATACACAACCACAAATAAGAGAGAGATTTATCTCTATTTTATTTTTACTAACCCTGTTAAAGTGGAAAAATAAAAAGATATGGATGGTGTTGAGTCAGTGGTCTCAACCACTCAATTTCTGACGCATTTGTAAACAAAATGCCTCAAAAAAACATATAAATAAATAAATAAGTCAAACTTTTAGAATATGTCGTATGGAGTGGAATCGTGTATTGACTTGATGGTTAGTAAGGAAAATAGAAATGTTGATGATTATCATCAACCATGTTCTTCTAAAGATAGTTTCAACCACTAAAATATGTGATTTGTAATTTTTTTTATTTTTTGTTTGCTAGTTTGTTTGTGACCTGCGGGACTAGCTTGTGGCTGAGAAACCGCGACTCAGGGGCATCTAAGCTGTCAAAATCATCCGGGGATTGCACCCGGCCTAAGCCACACCAACCCTTAACATGGTTGGATTTTTTGTCCCCACAGGTTTCAAACCGGTGACTTTAACATCATAGAGTGCCTTAACAGCACACTCCGTCACCGATTGGTCTACACCTCGGGGATGTGATTTGTAATTTTTAGGTAGAGAGGTTTATATCTATTGGAAATGGATACATTTAGTAGGTTTTTTTTTATGAACAAGATTTAATATGACTAGAATATTTTCGGTGGTAATGGCTATAATTTCAACCACTAACATCCTTGCTTTTATAAAGGCATCCATTTATGTATTTACTTTTTTACATTTACTTAATCATATTTAAAATTCCTTAGAGAAGTTTATACCAATTGGAAATGGACACATTTAATAGGTTTTTTATGGACAAGATTTAATATGGATATAATATTGAATGGCTATGATTTCAACCGTTAAATTCCTTATTTTTATAAAGGCATTCATTTATGTATTTACTTTTTTACATTTACTTCATCATATTTAAAAATTTGATGGCTGATTGGTCCAAAAATTAAAATATTAACCCGGAGTGGTATGAAAAAAATGAAGCACAATTGTTCACTACCATAGAATAGGACTATTAAATGCTACATATTGATGTTTCCCTTTATATTGCCTCCAACTACTGATATTTTCATTTTTCTCTATGTGCTATGCATGCCACCCTCCAATTGCAATCGATTTTCAAGCGATCCATCACGAATGTTCAACAAGATGACTCTGGTCTTGAAAACAACATAGCACACTTTGGTATGGAGCATGAATTAGGAGATGTTACTTGGTATTTTGCTCAGCTAAAGGTAGTTTATAGAGTGGATGATGGGGTGCTTGCATATACATACAGGAATGGAGTGAATGCTTTCATATTGTTGCACCC
>JASDQU010221006.1:17938-33319 GCA_032191745.1 Picea mariana
ACTCCGGGTTAATATTTTAATTTTTGGACCAATCAGCCATCAAATTTTTAAATATGATGAAGTAAATGTAAAAAAGTAAATACATAAATGAATGCCTTTATAAAAATAAGGAATTTAATGGTTGAAATCATAGCCATTCAATATTATATCCATATTAAATCTTGTTCATAAAAAACCTATTAAATGTGTCCATTTCCAATTGGTATAAACTTCTCTAAGGAATTTTAAATATGATTAAGTAAATGTAAAAAAGTAAATACATAAATGGATGCCTTTATAAAAGCAAGGATGTTAGTGGTTGAAATTATAGCCATTACCACCAAAAATATTCTAGTCATATTAAATCTTGTTCATAAAAAAAAACCTACTAAATATATCCATTTCCAATAGATATAAACCTCTCTACCTAAAAATTACAAATCACATCCCCGAGGTGTAGGCCAATCGGTGACGGAGTGTGCTGTTAAGGCACTCTATGATGTTAAAGTCACCGGTTTGAAACCTGTGGGGACAAAAAATCCAACCATGTTAAGGGTTGGTGTGGCTCAGGCTGGGTGCGATCCCCGGATGATTTTGACATCTTAGATGCCCCTGAGTCGCGGTTTCTCAGCCACAGGCTAGTCCCGCAGGTCACAAACAAACTAGCAAACAAAAAATAAAAAAAATTACAAATCACATATTTTAGTGGTCGATACTATCTTTAGAAGAACATGGTTGATGATAATCATCAACATTTCTATTTTCCTTACTAACCATCAAGTCAATACACGATTCCACTCCATACGACATATTCTAAACGTTTGACTTATTTATTTATTTATATGTTTTTTTGAGGCGTTTTGTTTACAAATGCGTCAGAAATTGAGTGGTTGAGACCACCGACTCAACACCATCCATATCTTTTTATTTTTCCACTTTAACAGGGTTAATAAAAATAAAATAGAGATGAATCTCTCTCTTATTTGTGGTTGTGTATATCTGTCCTCCAACATTGTACTCGTACTATTGCTTGAGAATTCGAGTGAAGGAAAAACAATTATAATTTAGAGATTTTTTAACATATATTCAACATTTTTTGTTGTGTTCTAGAAAGGATTATATATATATCCTTGCTTATGTTACATAGAAAATCAAATTATGGTGGAGAATTTAGTCTCTAGATTTATTGGTGTGGGCATCGACAAGATAATCACCCAGATTCTTCACCACATAAGAAATGTTATTGACTATAGGAATGAGTTTGGCTCTCTTGCGAATCTGGTAAGGAGCATCGAGCCTCTAATTGGGTAGATCCAACAATATCGCCCAGTATTGAACAAGAAGATTGAAATTCCAAATTCTCAATGATATAGAAAAGATTCGACTGTTAACGGACGGCTTCGAAGGATGAACGTACATCTCAGACAAGCATTGGAAGTGGTGAAAATGTGTAGAACACCATGGTATAATGTTCTTTATCGCCATCAATTACATAGATGGATCACCAATCTTATTTCTAATATCAAAGAGCATCTAACATTTTCTCCTTTGGCGGAGTGGGCCGAAATTCCCGAGCTCCTGGAAGAACTCAGGCAGGAAATTGGGCAGAATATTCAGGAAAGTGTGGGAGTTGCCTTGGCTTCATCAAGCACTACTTATGCCACTACCTCTGAATCTGTTGTTTCAAGGGGATTCTTCATCAACGAACCCCTTATCGTGGGACAAAAGAAAGCTTCTACAAGACTGGAGAATTTGGTGATGGATACAGAGTTGTCCCACATTGGTGTGGTCAGCAAGGGTAGATCCGACAAGACTCTCCTTCTCAAGACTCTCTTAAACAACAAAAAGGTGCGGAATTCCTTTACCGATGGATTTTTGCTTTGGCTTACTATTTCACAGTCTCCCTCTTTTCAAAGTCTTAGGAAGGAACTCTCTACACAAATAGCCATGAAGGAAAATGTGCATCTGGAAAAAAATATGAATGAAGAAGATGTGAAAATTTTGTTGAATGTGAACATGCAGTCAAAGAGGTTTGGATTGTTCTTAGATGGTGTATGGGGAGAGGGTGCCAAATTGTTGTATGAATTGGGTGTACCCTCGTGATACGACCACTCTAATAACTCCAAAGTTATTGCGATTTCGAGGGAACTCAGAGGATTGTTAGAGATGGGAGTGAACGCAGAGACGTCGATTATAACAATGGAAGAATTGATAGAAGATGAGAGTTGGAAGTTGTTTGGTTGTCATGCTTTTCCTTATAATAATGGAAATCTGCCAGCAAACATCGGCATGGTGTTGGCACAGGAGCAGACCCAGGGTTCAACACTTAACAACGCACCAACAAAACCCCAACTATCATCCCTTTCAGCAACACCTGTGAAGCAGGCGCGGTCTCACCCGAGGTAGAAGCAGGGGGGGTTACAGGACATAGATGTCTGTAACCAAGCTGGGACACAGATATGTGATAACAACACTTTGCATGGTATTTTGTTAATTCTTAGGAAGTGACATACATTATTTCATTAACCTTATGAACATCATAGAACATAATCTAAGATAGATCTAGCGCAATAATAACAAAATATTATGCACCTTAAACACTTATAACTTAGCACTTTGAATCAAATCTAGCATTCTAACATAAGCAATGCATTTAAGAAACACATACATATTCATTACACATCTAATCTAAGCACTAAGGAAAACATAACAGATATAACATTGCACAAAGAAAACCATAAGACACCAGATGTACATGGTTCACCCCAGTATGGGGCTATGTTCACCAATTGCTTCACCTTCTTTATTATGTGCTTGAATCTTACATTCATTCACTTCTATGCACTAAGCCACAGAGTCAAGCTTCACACCAGACATGATATCTACGCACTGAGCAACAAATCCTCCTTCCAAAACTAGTTCAGGGCACAGAGACAACCCTCTATCGATCATAGAGCCTTGACACACATACATTCCTTGGCACAAATCTACTCAAACTACTTGCACTTATCTCTCACAACTTCTCTCTCCTCTTCTACCATATATTCTTCTTTATTTATACTTTTACAAACCCTTACAATAAGGCCTAAACATGGGAAAAACCCATGGGATGACATCCCATAAACCCATTACAAAAACCCTAGAAAACCCCTTATTGGGTCCACATAGTCCGCAAAATTCGGTGAGATCCACGATCTCAGCTTCACCTAGGCGCTCCTTCTTCGAACAATGTGTTGAAGTCCAAAAGTGGTCCAAATCTAACCAAGGTTTCCTCAAAACTTGGTCGAGGGCCAACATGCCCCCAACACTCACCTGTGACTCGTCTCGAGTCACTCAGTTTTGGACAATGCTGCTTCGAAGGCCTCAAGCTTAAATCGGGCTGCCTCAACTTGTTTCTTCTCCTGAGCCTCCTTCTCAGCGAGCTCCTAGATCGTTTTCTCTGTAATAGGCCCTTCCAGGCATTGTTCTACTGATGCAACCACTTGGTCCAATTACGAGCCCTGTCCATCAATCTCTTCGAACACCTTGCAGGCTTCATCCTGCATAGGTTGCAGCTTCTGCGTGACTTCCATTACCTTTCCTTGGAGGGAAGTGGTTTGTTGTTGTACTACACTTTGCTTGTTGGCATAGGGGAAGACCTAGGGTTCAATGCTACAACAACGCACCAACAAAACCCTAACTATCGACCCTTTTGGCAACACCTGTGAAGCAGATGAAGTCTCACCCGAGGTAGAGGTAGGGGTGGTTGCAGGACTCAAGTGTCTGCAACCTTAGCTGGGACATAGATATGTGAGTATAATACTTAATACAACTCTTAGCACCGTCAGTTCCTTAATATGTAATCACTATTCACTTTGCTGATACAACAGAGCTTCACATTATTCACACTAATCTGCAGTATTCAAGCACTTAGCATATACACATGGATCAAAATGAGCATATCAAGCACTAAGCATGACCATATAGATCAGATTGAACATTCTCACATATAATAAGCACCAAGCATGAATAGGTCTATCTAAACATATCAAAGCACTTAGCATATAACATATGAACACATCAAGACAAAGCACAAAGCACATAACATAGTGTTTACGTGGTTCACCCCCACCCTGGGGCTATGTCTACCAACTCTTCTTCTTTATTGTCTTCGATCAATCAGTTACAGGAACACAACCATCAAGACCCTTACTCTGCACAAGGTAGAAGATCTGCGTAGCTCGCTAGATCTTTCTTCCTTGCACTACAACACTAAGCTCTCCACAATCTACTACAAGGACCTGCACTTAGCTCTGCAAGTCTCTTATAGTCATGCACAAAGCCTTGATCACACAAATCCAACTCTTGGCACTTAGCCTACATATATATCATCCACTACTTCTCTATATGACCTAGACATCTATATATACATACAAAATAGGCCTAAACATGGGTAAACCCATGGGCTGACATCCCCTTCCCATTACATATTCCAAAAAACCCAAAAAGGGGGCCAAGATCCTGTGATCTCTGCTTCATCTTGCGCTCCTCCTTCGACAGGCTGTCGAAGTTCCAAAATAGGTCATCATGACCAAGAAATTCCCAAAACTTTGTCAAGGGCCAACAGGCCCCCAACACTCACTTGTGACTCATCCTGAGTCACTCTAGTCTGAACAATTTTGCCTCGAATGCCTCAAGCTTGGCTTGAGATGCTTCGAATTGCTGCTTCGTTGTGGCCTCTTTTTCAGTGAACTCCTGAATCACTGTGTCATTCACTGGTCCTTCTAGGCATTGTTCTGTTGTGAGGATGACCTATTCTAGCTCTGCTCCTTGGCTCTTGACCTCGATAAACAATAGACATGCCTTATCTTGCGTAGGTTGAAGTTTTTGAGTGACTTCAATCACTTTTCTTTGAAGCATATGGATCTGTTGCTGAGATGTACATTTTTCATGAGACCTCTTCATTCTGTCTACAACTAATAGGGCCTTCAGTTGTGCCTGTAGTGTATCTGCATGCTGCTTCGCTTCTGGAGTTGTGACTCCAATGCATGTAACTCAGGATTCTCAGTGAGGTTTTCATATGTTTGAGCACTCCGGTTACTCAGCTTCTTGCACTCCAAGGCAAGAGCTTTTAATCTGTCAACTGCACTGCGGGAAGTGTCTTCCCTTTGGTATCGTACATATTGAGGGGTCTCGGGCACAGTGCGGAGCTCCAAGTCTACTATGCGCTGCTGGATTACGTCTTCGAGTTGTGCCACGTGCTGTGGAACTCGTTCTTAGGCCTTTACTTCAATGAATGTCACAGAGCGAAGTGCTCTATGAATCATTTCCTTAACTTTGAGTTGCTCTAGGAGCAACTATTCCTTTTCTTTATGCAGTTGGGATTTTTCTTCATTGAACCTCTCTTGCAGAGTAAGCTTCTCGTGTTCAGTAGTACTGCGCTACTCTAGAAGGTCTTCCTGTGCATGTGCCAAAGCCTGGGTGGCTTTCCTGTCTCCTCCTCTTCTCGTCGAAGGTGATCTTTGACTATATCAGCGATCCGGTGGAGTTGAGCTGGCTCATCTCCTATTTCTAGTGTTCCTGTTGATAGAGGCGCAGTAGAAACTGCGCGACTGGACTATAGTGCCTGCTGCACTTCTTTAAGTTCAACCTTGATCTGACTGAACAAATCCTCCTGCTTAGCTTCTTGCTTCTCTGCTATCTCCAGTGAAGCATCGTTCAGTGCTGCGATGATGAATTCGAAGTCGTCTGAGGTGAGGGTGGTCTCAAACTTAGTCCTGGTTTCTTTCGATTTCTTCCTTGAGGAAGGTTTCAGAGGAGAAACCTTCCTTTTCTTCGAGGGGTCCTCCTCATCTCTAGACGATGTAACCTCACCTTTCTTTTGTTCAAATTCTACACCATCTATCTCTTCTTCATCACCTCCTTGCTCAGGTGAGATATAAGCAGTCTTTGTCGAGGTACCATGGACATCTTGAGATTCTTCATTTTTCTTGGTCTTGCTCAGTCCAGGTGTATCGTGTACTATTTCTGGACTTTCGATATCATATATCTCTATGGGGTCTGGTGGGATGAGGAGGTCCACCGACCATTCCTTAGTAATCTCTTCTAAGTCTTCCTCCGTCAGCTTGTAGTATGACTGCAGCTGTTGTTCATGCTTATTAACGCGCGCTGTGATATAGATGAAATGGCGGTCAATGCTGAATTTCATCAAGGGTCTAAACTTGTGGAGTGTTTTCGGGGTTATACGAGGCTTAGATTGGATAGTGGTGTTCAACTGGGTGTAATAAGTGTGGAAGATGGCATTTGATTGCCACTGCTTGTTCATGTCACTAGAGTACCACAACATACTAAACTTCGTGGCTAGTGGTTCAATGGGCTCGATGTCTAGGAAGGTCGCACCTTCCAGCATCTCCCAAGTGATGAATGATATTAATATGAGAAGCCAACTGAAGTGGAACTCATATCCTTGGTCTTACGCTTCCCTACAGTCCAGTTCTAACTGGTTCACCAAGTAATTCACCCAATTCATGTGTAGGTCCTTCGTGCACTTCCCTGCGAGGTTGACTACAAATCCGGTTACTTGGGTGGGACGATTCTTGCAAGCTAATTTCCCTGCGATTAGTTGACAAGATAGGTGCACTGCGCCTCTCTGGATAGAGGCTACCTTGTAGCCTCACATTCCCTTCTCTACATCTCCGTAAGTATCCTTTATCCTCTGAGCGAGAGCGCGATCCAGGATCTTTCTGAGGTAGAAATCCTGTGGGTTGGGGCCTTGCATGCTTAGCTCTGTAATGCAATTGATCAATGTTGGGTCCACTATGATGCGGCAGTTCAACCACAAATAACCTCCATGATAGTAAGACAACAGTAATTTGACGCATGCGTTCACCTCCTGGTGTCGCTCGAAGTGTGGAATCTTCATAACATTCAATAGGGTGGATTGCGCGAGGTTCTAGGTCCATGACTGAGGGGTAATCCTTGAGTTCTTTCCTTTTGTTCTTGTTAGATACCTATGCGGGGCGAGAATGCTGTAAACCTTCCTGTCGCCGAAATTGAAGTTGCTAAAATTCAACGCTGCAAGCTTATCTTGGTCAGCACAAATTGCGCACACCTCTTTCGGAAGGTACGCAGTGACCAACGCGTATTCAACTTCTCGAGGCACACTGTCATGATTGATTGCACCGCTCAAAGGTGGTAGATAGGTTGGTAAAATGATTGGAATCAGTTTGGCATTCGCGATATCATCTCTGTGCTTCGTTCATTTCTCATCAGCTGACTGAGATGGTTCGGCTCGAGCAGTGGATGGAGAGGCCTGCAGTCCTCTCATCGAACATGCTTGTACACCTGTAGACATTCCTCTCTCCAACATGACTCTTTCAGTCATCAAGTTGAGGAGAACTTTTTTCACTGATTCTTCAACTGCGGTGAGCTCGTCGGACATACGTGCTCAGGATTAAAATTATCGGGGTCACGATGGACTTAGACACTGCACTGGAATAATAGCAAGGGCACAATGATCACTATATGCAATTCATTCATTCTGCGGGCTTCAAAATCTCAGTTATCAAAAGTGTTCTCCATGCATGGCATGAAGGGATAAGTAGGTAACTCGGCAACGGTTTGCGTGCAATGGCTATGAGCCCCTATTAACTCTTGTTCGATCCGTTATGGAGCAGTCCAATGGTCTGATGAGGAACCTTTATTGCTTTTATGTCCGTTCAGAGCGGAATTCGAACGGATATATCGACCCCAACAGCTATATTGCTTCGCCATGGCGAAGTGCCATGTGTCGTTGTTCTGATATCCCGGCGAAGCTCCAATTCTGCAAATTTTCTTTCTGCAAAGTTTCCTTTGGAATATTCTATAACTTGTCAATCTTAGCCCTCTTCTTACTTAGCTTTCTAGCCTTCTTTCCAGTGAGCTTCGTCTCAGTAGTCTCTTTTCCATTTTGATTCTTATCGTCTTTTAACATTGTCACTGCGCGCTATTGATATTCTTTCCTAGGATTTAAGCGTAATACCTCTTCTTTATCTGGAGTAAGTACTTCAATCTTTTGTGGGTCTCCTAATGTTTTTGCAGCTTCAACATCAATGTTTCTAGTGACAACTAGCTTTGATTTGTTCTCCTGTTCTTCAATCAATTGTGTGATCCTTCTAGCCATGAAATCTTTTAAGTCTTGTTTCTTCTGCTCTGAGGCTTCTTCTTCTTTCTTTCGTCTAGCTTGAGCTCTGTCAATCCAAGGTTTCCCTATTAACATGGTAAACGGGGCGTTGTCTTCAATAAATTTAATAATCTCAAAATCTTCTTCTATCGAAGTTTCATTGACGGTCATAGGTATCTGAGTGAGCCTTCCACACAGGTTTACCAATTTTCCTCTGAATAAACCTATTCCTCCTAATGAAGGGATCATAGCAGTCCTCCCTATAGATTCCCAAGTTCTCTTTGGCATAATATTCACCTATGTTTCCTCATCCAGAACACAGTCAATGTCGAAGTCCCCTATTCTTGCTTCGGTGCATTCCTTTGCTTTGAATATCTCTGATAATCTAACATGTTGGTGGTTATTCAGAGTTTCTTTCATCTGTATCAATTCTTTCTCTTATTTTTCCTGGGGTTCTGCTATAGCCTCTGGATCTGCTCCTGGGATATCTTCATTCTTTCAACTGCGGTGAGCAGCTTCATCTGTGCCTGCACAAAAAATGCATGTTGTAATGCCTCCTGTAACTGCGCTTCCAACTTTCTTAGCTCTGGATCCTCGGTGAGGAATTCATACGTCTGTGCGCTTCTATCACTCAGTTGTTTGCACTTCGAGGCAAGGGCTCTTATCCTTACTACTGTGTTCTTAGTAGTCTCCTCCCTTTGGTCATGCACCTCCTGTGGGGTGCTCAGTATTGCTTGGGCCTCCAATTCTGCTATCCTATCTTGAAGTTGTTGGATGATCTCAACGAGCTTCACTACTTGAGCCTCAACCGAATCTTGCTCCTCCTGCCAATCCTGGCACAGAGTTACATGCTTTACTCACTACTTCTTTGACCATCCTTTTCTCTCTGTAGCTGGGCTTTTTCCTCTTGGAGCTTCGCTTAAATCTCTACTTTCTCACTTTCCTGGGCTACTACATTTTCCTGTGATGCTCTTAACTGTGCTAGGACTCCATATTTCTCTTGTTTCAAGGCTTCTGTAGCCTTCTCCTTCTCTTCCTAGACTCTCTGAAGTCGAGCTTCTGTCGCATCTGTAAGTCTTCTCAATTGGGTTGGTTCATCCCCCAATTCTGTAATCTGTGACGAGGAAGGCGCAGTGGGTACTGCACGGACCAAACGAACAACTTGTTGTAGTTCCTTCAATTCCTTCTCAATCCTTCCATATAGCTCCTCCTACTTCTCTCCATATCTCTGCAAGATGTCCTCGGAAGCGTCCTCCATAGCTCCATGAACCAGACTGATATCGTCCTCCATGAGATTAATCCATGGCTGTGAGACGAGGCAAGGATTCTTCCTAGTTGTCTTCGTCAAGTAGCGGTGGTGTGCTAACATAGCGTAGTTCTTCCTGTCTCCTAAATTGAATTCGGTGTTCTTTAATAGCGGGATTTTTCCTAACTGACTCCTGATTATGCATATACCTTTTAGAATGTACGCAGTGAACACGACGTACTCAAAATCTTAGGGAATGTTGTCGCGGTTAACTGCAGCAGCCAAAGGTGGGATATACTTGGGTAGGATTGACAAGATCTGCTTCTCATTAGTCAGATATCTCGGGTGCTTACTTTGTTGCTCAGTCATAAGGTTGACATAGCCAGAACAACGTCCAGTTGAAGGGGAAGCCTGTAGTCCCCTAGTTGACGATGCCTGCACACCTTCAGATATCATTCTGTTAGCCATTATCTTCTTGAGGACTTCCTCGACAAAATTCTCTAATTCACTAGGTTCGCCTGGCATTCTCACTTTTAAACAGATAAGTCGGGGTAGACAAATGAACAAGAGAGGTAGAAAAGTAGACAGGCAGGGTCTAGTTTTAGATAACACAGATCGACACTTGGAAAATTATATTTTTAGCTCAGTCAATCACAGGTAGAAAAAAGTGGTCCCGACACAGCGTTCGACGGGTTGAATAAGCGGGGCATTGTAATAGATTCTTTCAATGGCCAAGAATGCTTCAATCAATGTGAATATGACCGTTATGGCGTGGTCTCAACATCCAAAAGAGGTCCATCCGCCCATAAATGTGTTTTATAACTGTTCTAGAGCATCGTTCTAATAGTCGAGGTACCTCCAACGGTCATATAACTTTGCCAGGGTGAAGTCCCATTCTGTGCAGTCCTGTTGTTCCAGCGAGGTTCAAATCCTGCAAACCTACCTCCTGTGAGGTTCCAGTCTGCGAAGTCTTCCATTTGGTTTTTGTATCTTCTTGTAGGTTTTCCAACTTGGATTTCTTTCTATTGAGCTTCCTTTCCTTATTTCCTGTGATCTGAGCCTCTCTAACTGTTTCTGGAATCCTCTTTCCATTTTTATTCTTATCTTCCCATAGCATAGTGACTTCACACTGCTGATGTGCCCTCAAAGGGTCTGAAGATAATATCTCTTTTATTAACACTTCCTGGGTGGATATACTTCTTTCTTGAATAGATAGGTCCTTAAAACCTTCTTGCATTCTTTCAACCTTAACAACTAATTTTCTTGCTTTTTTTTCCTCATGCGTTGTTACTTTGTTATGTTGCTTTGACTTATCCTCTCGTTCTTCTATTAGCTAGTCTATTTTTCTAGCTATGAACTCCCTTAGTTCTTGCTTTTTCTTTTCTGTATCTTCTTCCTCTACTTTCCTTCTGATTTGATCCTTCTCAATCCAAATCTTACCTAACAAAAGTGGGAAAGGGGAGATGTCCCCAACAAACTTAATGATTTCAAATTCCTCTTCAGTCAATGTTCCATGAGCAATAATAGGTACATTAGTAACTCTTCCACATAGGGTTATCATCTTTCCTTTAAACAAGCCTATCCTTTCAAATGAAGGTACCACAGGAGGCTTTCCCAAAATTTCCCAAGTGGCTTTTGTCATAATATTCACTTGTGTTTCCTCATCCAAAACACAGTCTATGTCAAAGTCTTCTATTCTTGCACTTATGCAATGTTTTACTTTCAGGATCTCTGGTAAATTGACATGTTCATGAACATCCATCATTTCTTTCAACTGTTATAACGTAGTCTGAACTTTCTCTAATTCTTTCTCTTTAAGACTCTCTAACATTCCCTTAGTCTCTTGACTCTCTTCATAGTTTTCTTGTCTTATGTTCATCCGTTCAAATTTAGCAATCATCCTTGGACAATACTCAACCTCATGACCAACAATCTTACAACAAATACAAATAGGATCTGCGCCTGGGCATTCCTTAGAAATATGTTCCGGCCTACTGCAGTTATAACACAAAGTTAATCCTCTTTTTCTTTTAAATGTTCCCCAACCTCTTCTATACCGCGCACTAGGATCATAGTGTTGGATCTGCAATCTGCAAAAATTCTTTCTAGGTTCCTGCATCCACTTATTATCCCAAAAACTCTTTCTATGCATAGGAATAACATGTCTTTCTTCATTTCCATTAAATTTACTTAAATCAACTCTTTCTTTCAACTGTTCCCTAGCCTTTAGACTAGGACAAAACCTATTAAACATACTTAAATTCATGCTTTCAAAACAAACATTTTCACTTATCTTTCTCTTGTTAAAGCACAAAGCTTTACCTCTTCTAGGATCTTACCTCTTTTCTTCATATCAAATTTCTTTCTTAGCACAAATATTTGCAATTCAAGTAGAGTATTGTGCACTTCAGCAATAGATCTACGCACAGAGCTTCTCTTTTTCTTTACTTCAGTTCCTAGCAATCACAGTTTCAGGTCCCAACAACAGAACCATTTGTTGGCACAGGGGTAGACTCAGGGTTCAACGCTTAACAACGCACCAACAAAACTCTGGCTACCAGCCTTTTCGACAACACATGCGAAGAAGGCGAGGTCTCACCTGAGGTAGAAGCAGGGGGGGGGTTACAGGACACATGTGTCTGTAACCAAGCTGGGACACAAATATGTGATAACAACACTTCACGGGGTATTCTATTAACACTTAGAAAGTGACATACATTAGTTCATTAACCTTATGAACATCACATAACACAATCTAAGATAGATCTAGCAGTAATAACAAAAGAGTATGCACCTTAAACACTTAGCACTTAGCACTCTGAATCAGATCTAGCATTCTAACATAAGCAATGCATTTAAGCAACACATACATATTCATTACACATCTAATCTAAGCAATAAACAAAACATAACAAATATAACACTACACAAAGCAAACCATAAGACACCAGATGTACGTGGTTCACCCCAGTGTGGGGCTACGCCCACCAACCGCTTTGAATTGTTTATTATGTGCTCAAATATTACATTCATTCACTCTTGTGCACTAAGCCACATAGTCAAGCTTTGCACCAGATAGGAGATCTGCGCACTGAGCACTAGATCCTCCTTCCAAAACTAGGTCAGGGCATAGAGCCAACCCTTTATCGAGCACATAGCCTTCACACACATACATTCCTTGGCACACAGCTACTCAAACTACTTGTACTTAGCTCTCACAACTTCTCTCCCCTATTCTACCATGCATTCTTCTTTATTTATACTTTTACAAACCCTTACAATAAGGCCTAAACATGGGAAAAACCCATGGGATGACATACCATAAACCCATTACAAAAACCCTAGAAAACCCCTTACTGGGTCCACATAGTCTGCAAAAATGGGTGAGATCCGTGATCTTAGCTCTGCCTAGGAGTTCCTTCTTCGAACAATGTGTCGAAGTTCAAAAGTGGTTGAAATATGAACAAGGTTTCCTCAAAACGTGGTCGAGGGCCAACACATGGGAACGACCAAGCTCGTTTGTGCAAACTGTGGAGGGCTTCCTCTTGCAATCAATGCAGTAGGGAGAGAAAAGTCAGGAATTACTGATGCAAAAGAGTGGCAGTTGGCAGTTCAGAGTCTTTCAAACGCCAGCATCCAAGACCTTCAAGATTTTAATGATTGCCTAAAATGGAGTTACGATGCACTGGGCAAGTATGATGTTAATCTGCAGTTGTGCTTTCTATACTCAGTTGCAACCTTCATGGAAGATCAAATTATCCTAGTTGAAGAGGGGGTGATTCCATTTTGGATAGGATAAGGTATGATTCAAAGAAAGAATCTATAGGATGAGGCCGACCTCTAACCCATCAATACGGGAATAATTTATGCCAACATTCTATCCGATTGTTGTTTGATCAACCGACCTTGAGGGACGTTGATGGGTGCATGGTCCACTTCATGGTGCATGACATCCTGCGTGACTTGGCAATACAAATTTTTGAGAGGGAAGAAAATTTCTACAGAAACATTAGTTGAGTTAGTATGGGGGGTTTTTCCTACACAAACATTAGTTGAGTTAGTATGGGGGGTTTTCCTTGATTTTTCTGTAATTTTGGGGGGTTCTCTTGAATTTTCTGAAATTTTAGATGTAACAAATCTACCTTTCCTATCTCTGCGTTTATGCATAAAAATATCTAAATACTAATTCACACAAAACTCAATTACTAAAGGTAAGAGGAAAACCTGACTTTGGAGAAACCCCACTAAAGTGGATGTGTGGGATCTTCACTCACATCTTACCATCTTTTCCCTGCCCTCAAGTTTCCCTTAAAACCACTCCAAAATCATAGAATAAATATAATGCAAAACACTACCTATTACCGTTTACAACTCCCCAGAAATGGTGCCAAAATGTTGGTGCAATTATATGTTCAATATATTTCCAATCACGAATTATAGACTGATTTGTTACACTATATGTTCCATCATTAGGTAATCTAACTATGTCTAATGAGTATATCATAAAGAAGAAACATTCGAAACTCAATACTCTTCCTTTCACACAATTTTAAAAATTAGAAAGCAAAACTTGCAAACAAAATCTTAACAACCATGCATTCAAAAGATCTTCCTAAGATAATGACTTATTCATTTACAAGCTCATGAAATGGAAATATGGACTTTGACTCAGTTATCTGTAGCTACTACTCTTGACAACAACTAGCAAGCAGATCTGGGCACACTTCAACAATAATCAGCAGAAAAATCATTCATAACACAATCAATGTTTGGAAAGGACTTTTGTCCCTATGCAGGAAGCATTACACAAGACACTCCATTCTTGGTGCATGTAGGGGGGAGATGGAGCCTGGGTCATTCCTGCACTTTACTTCAGACAAAACATATATTGAAGCTTCTAAAATCATAAAATGATAATTGGATATCTAACAATCGTGAACATCTACAGAGTTTTTTTCAACTAAAGCTTACACTGCAAAAATAGAGGTGGAATCATATACTGTGATTAATATAAACTATTCATTCACACTCATCCAAAAATCAACAAATATCTATTCATAAATCTATGTTGTTCTCAGGAAATATTACTCACTTAGAATTGTTTACAATACACAATTATTCTACTCTCTCTCACACACAAACCAGCTCCAATCCATACACAAACAAATACAAGGAGACTTACCTTGGTTGGGGTGGTGGGTCTTTGTCGTACCAACAAGGTAGCTCTAGGAAATTACAGAACACACACTTTAATCATATCCATGAATTTCAAAGACTGAACTTCATATTACTTCAATTGACAGGTATACAGTAATTCAAAACTCAGTTTCTCATCATAACAGTATATTCAAGCTCTCTCTCGAGCATCTACATAGATGCTTCTTAAAGAATATCAACCGTTACAACCAAAGTCTAAGGATAATATCAAATGTTTGCAAAAATATTACAATTGGTTATCAAATCATATCTCATGGAAACAACTTCATCCTCATGACACAAAGTGCATGAGTGATGAAGTGTATCATATTCTATCGTGGTTTTCAAACGAACCAAAGATGCTTCCAACCAACAAGTTTCTTGGATCTATCGCCAACATACTTGTTTAAAACATCAATCATGTAGAAGCGGATCTAGTACCAAACTAACACAGTAAAATATATTGGTACCGGATCAACATAGAGTTGGGTACCAAAATAGGCGGAGTACCAGATCAACACAGTTGCAATATTGTAGTACTGGAATAGGCGGAGTACCGGACAAGCCCCAAGGATGAGTATCGGATGAGATAAATCCTTGTCATGAAAGCTGCTTAAATTAATCAAAGTGATTAGAAGCATAAATAACAATCATTTAATCCCAATTCAATTTAGAAATCAAACAAATTATACTTTCAACATGAGTTATCTCATTATGCACATAAGTAAGGCCACAAGGTATATTGGGGAAGAAATAGACAAATTTTGCATAAGTCAGAGGTCAAATTGACCAAGATAGAAGGTAAGATAAGGTAAGAGGG
>JASDQU010221007.1:0-17838 GCA_032191745.1 Picea mariana
TCAAATTACAATGTATGTAAAAAGAAGAACTGACAATTGCTAGGCAACTGTGTCCTTCACTCCAAGATGACTGCGCAGAGAATGGAACTTCTGCTCAGTGAAGGTATTGGTGAAGATGTCTGCAGTATGTTCTACTGAAGGACAAAAATGCAGGTCGATGATCCCCTCCTGTACAAAGTCCTGAATGTAGTGCATGTGGATCTCGATTTGCTTCATCCACTGCCTCTGAACTGGATATTTGCAGATGTTCAGAGTGCTCTGGTTTTCACACTAGATGACGATCAACCGATGAAACTGAATGGCCAACTTAGTGAGAAAATGTTGTAGCCACATAGTCTGAATGGTTATGTTAACTACCCCTCTATACTCTGCCTCGGTTGAAGATNAGATAGAGAAATAACAACTCGCTTCTTACTCGACCAATAGATGGGCCTGGAACCTAGACTGAGTGAGTAACGAAATGTGGACTTGCGATCAATGATATAGCCATCCCGGTCAGAATCAGTGAACCTGATGAGGTCCAATATAGAGTCTGCTGCATATTAAATCCCAAAGGTGATGGTGCCCTGTACATATCGAATGATACACTTTGCATCCTTCCAATGTAGCTCATGCAGCTCCTGCATGAATATGGAGATTGCTCCAACTACATATGAGAGTTTTGTTCCAGAGTGTGTGAGATCAAACAAGCTCCCCACTAGCTATCTGTATAGTGTGTTGTCCACCAGTGGAGTGTCCCCGCTATCCTCAAGTATGACTCCTGATAGGAAAGGAGTCGGGGCATACTTACAGTGTGTCATGTGAAATCTCTCAAGGAGATCTCATGCATACTTGGCTTGAGACATTTTGATGCCTGATGCATCCTAACTGATCTCGAGTCCAAGGAAGAAATGTAGCGGACCCATGTCCGTCATCAAGAACCTGTCATGTAGAATCCTCTTAATTGTAGAAATCACTTAAGTTGAGCAACCAGTAATCAATAAATCATCAACATACATAACTAGGAGTAGAAGTGAATCAACCGCCCCGAGCATGCAAACATTCAGGTCTGAATTATAATGTACAAAGTTCTGTGATGGAAGGTAGTAATCCAACTTGGCATACCATGCCCTCGGGCCCTACTTGAGGCCATAAAGGGACTTCTTCAATCGACATACCAAAGATGAATCCTGCACAAATCCCTAGGGATGCTCCATATAGATCTCCTCAAAGAGATTGTCATGAAGAAATTCATTCTTCATGTCCATCTGATGTACTTCCCATCCCTTGGCTTCTGCAATGGAAAGAACCAAATTTATGGAATCCTTATTCGCTATTGGAGAGAAGGTCTCATCATAGTCAATTCCATGCACATGCTGAAAGCCTTTGGAAACTAGCCTGGCTTTATATATGCTAACATATCCATCCACTATGCTCTTGGTCCTATAGACCCATCTGCACCTGACAAGTTTTCTTACTGAAGGAAGGGGAACCAGATCCCAAGTATGGTTCTCGAGGAGGGAGTTGTACTCCTCCTGCATAGCGGATTCCCAACAGCCTCACCATAGTACTATGGATCTAAAGACTGAACCAAGAAAATATTTCTGGGTAGCATCAGTACAGTGGCAGTGAGTGCAAGAGGAGGCTCCACAAAATCAAATCAAGTCCTCCTAGTATCAACTGGATCCCCAACAAGATCTCTTGCATCCTGAAGAGTAGTCTTGGCCCACTTGGGCCTCTGCTCTAGCTCTTCATCGACATGAACTGACTCTACATCTGACTGTACTGACTCGATATCTGAATCATCTGAACCCTATGAATCATAAATCTCATCTGAAGAAGAGTCGGCATGTGCATTCTCATCATCTCTGTCAGGTGGAAGAACAAAAGTGTCGGCATGCAGTTGTTGAGGTACATGCAAGACACTTTCCTCGAATTGGACACTACGCTCAATGATGAGCCAGTCTGAGGAGAGATCAATGAGTTTGTATCCCTTCACACCATCGGGGTATCCAACAAAGATAGACTCCGTTCTCTGTGGATCAAGTGACTTCCTCTTCTCAGAGGGAATCCTGGCCCATGCATGAGAACCGAATATACGAAAGTGGGTCACTTCTAGTTTGAGGCCGCTCCAAGCCTCGTAGGGGGTCTTATCCTTGACAGATCTATGGGGAGATATATTTTGGATGTAGGTTGCACAATTAAGTGCTTCAACCCATAATATTTGTGGAAGTGAATTTGCATGTAGCATGTAAGATGCCATCTCTTTTAGAGATCTATTTTTCCGCTCAACAACTCCGTTTTGCTGCGGAGTATAGGGAACCGTGTGCTGCAACTGAATCCCGGCCTCAAGACAAATATTTTTTATCTCATGGTAGACATACTCCCCCCAATTATCTATTCAGAGGGCTTTGATATTCTTTCCCGATTGTGTTTCAGTAAGGGCTTTGAAATCTTCGAGGTGTTGAAAGACCTTTGATTTTTGCTTGAGAAAGAAATTCCATGTGAAGCGTGAGAAATCATCAACAAAAATGAGCACATACCTTTCTTTACTGATTGATGGATGCATAAAAGGGCCCATTATATCACTATGGATAAGATCTATAGGAAATGAGGTCTTCTGAGTCTTTCCTTTCAAGAAGTGGATGTTAGGTAGACCATCAACCATTCCATTATTTCTAATTTGTTGCATATATCTGAAATTTAAATGCCCAAACCTTTTGTGCCATATCCTACTACTTTCATCAGCATGGGTAAGTAGTAATGCATAATTTGGTTCAATAAATTTAGAAAATGTGTAGAGTCTGGATTGATGATTTACCTCACCGGTAGAAAAATTGGAATTGGTTTGCATGTCATAGATATCCACAAAATTAGGTGTGAATACAACTCTTTTTCCACTACTAGAGTTTGTTATTTGATACATGAAGAGAAGATTGACAAAAAGTCTGGGAATGTGTAGCACATTCTCGAAGCTTTCGTTTGTGAGTTCAATTATTCCTTTGTCGGTGACCTTGAATGGAGAGTTTTCCTCCATTAGAATAGGAGGACCTTTGCATGCATCCAATGAAGAGTAGACTTCTTTTGTGGATGCCATGTGGTATGATGCTCCTGAATCTACAATCCAAGCATTGAGAGAGGAGTTGATAGAAATCAAAGCATGACTAGAATTACCTTTCTTGAGATTTTGATCTTTTGTCTTCTTCTTCGACAACCTCGGGGATGCGATCTCCAAGGTTGTTTTGTTGAAGTATTTGGGCCATTTGATTTATCTATTTCTGCATACATGGGAATTCTGGATGGTGTTAGCATCTTTGTTTTTGGTGTAGGGTTAAATGTTTTTTCTTAGTTTTCAGAGTCATGTCTTGGTTTTGGGAAGACTAAGACATTCCTAAATGAGTCACAATGAGTGTGTTCTATTTCATAAGGTTATTTAAAGGCGTTATGCCATTGATCAAATAAAGGAAAATATGCATGTCAAAGTAGATTCAAGTCATATGTCTGAGTCTAAAAGGTTTTTGTGCCTATTTCATAATACACCATCATGAAAGACAAGGAATCAAAGGGGTAAAAGGTCATCCCAAGTTTTTTTTTATGTCATAGAAGTTGTGGGAAGCATGCATTTGATGTTAGAGAATGGTTTTCACAAGGGTGACAACATAAAACATTTTGTGGGCACAGTTGTTGTTCTGACTGATAAACTATCATACACAACATTTGCGTAGCAAGTTTTCGCTACGCAAATGCTGTAGACTCATATGATTAAAAATGACAGCATGAAGTGAAATTCATATGAATTTTGAGGTAAATACAGGTTCCCAATCATTTTCTGCCACTTGGATCTGCACGAGTTACAATAAGATGGAGTTTGCTACACAAATGTTGTAGGTAGCACTTGTGCAACAATAGCCCAAATTTGCTATGCAAATGCTGTAGGCACACATGATTAGATAGAATAGTGGGAGGTGATGAGAATATATTTTTGAAATAAGTATAGGTATCCAACAAGATTCTACCACCAGAAGTTGTACAGGTTTCAAGAAAAATCAAGTGCGCTACGCAAGTTCTGGGAATGACTGTTTTTGCAGTCAACTTCAAGATCACATTACGAACAACTGGATAGGATTTTGGAAAAACATAGAGAGGTTTTTGTCAATAATGAACTCATTAAAAAAAACCTCTCACTTTTTACACATGTTTCATACTTTGAGAGATTCAAATGAATATTTACGGTCCATTTTTCCAGATTTTAGCATTTAATGTTTTCCTGTTTTATTCATCATATTTGGGCGAAGATTCCAAGGATCTGAAGAATAATTTTTGAAAACCAAAAGAGGTTTTTGTCAATAATGGACCCAATAACAAAAACCTCTTTTATTTTTTACACATGTATTATTATTTGGAAGATATGAAATAGTCTTTGAGGTCTATTTTCTATAATTTCGCCAAGCCAGATTTGCTGACAGAGTTCTATAATCTTTGAAATTCGACTTGATGGTCCTCCAACTCAGCAAGGTGGATCCAAAATTGATATGTATATTGAATCTTGGATACTCTCCTATCATATCCCATTATTTTCTCTTCATTTGGTACATTTTTAGTTGGTCAAAAATCAAACCCTAGATAATAGGATATGAGCAGATTTTTGACAAATATTCTTTCCTAAGCTATTGTAACAACCCTCTATTTTTGGAAAAGATGGATTTCGACCTCCTTAGGCTAGAATATGATATTTATCTATATATTTGAGCACTTTGAAGGTGAAAATGGGAGGCGAGTTGGCAGAAAGTATAGTCATTTTGATCCTTATTGTAATATTCTCTGAATCTGAACGAAATACAAATGCAGAAGTCCTGGAATTTTTATGAAAAAGATTCTAATGGCGGTGGTATGAAGTTCGTACTCTTATATTTGTGTGTATTTCTTGTGTCTTTAATTTCATCTTCATTTTATTATGTTTAAATTGGATAATTAAAGGGTCTAGAATTCATCTAATGGTGCATTAGACTCAAGTGATTTAAACTCGGTTTCTCTTCTTAACTAGGTCAAAATTCATCTTTCATGGTGCTTTGATTCTATTATATGTTTCTTTTCCTCTTCCACCCTACACAACCAAACTCAAAACTGAAAGTTCATCACCTAATTTAGCCTTTGTTCCTCTAGAAAGTTCTACCTACCATTCATTGTTTTCATTCATTTTCATGGGTTGACTCCATGCCCAATGTTCCTTTTTCTCTTGCCTAACCAAACCCCATTTTCGACCCTATCCTCATCAATGATCTAGCCATTGTACTGATTAGATAGTCTGTCATTCTTGATTTAGCTATAAAGAGAGAGCCCTCTCTGGGTTAGAAGGGCTAGTTTCCATCTTATAAGTTGGTTTGTGGTTATCTCTGTGACTTGCTTCCATAGCCAAGGAAATTTACAGAGTGATAACATTTTGGCGCTGTTGCCAGAGAACGAAGGTGAAATATTCTCTGGGATAAAACGACAAAGATCATATTTAACTTTTGATGGTGAACATAGGTCAAACACAAGGTGGATGTACCATTCACTCGACGACTCCAATCAAGCTTCACATGTGATTCAGAGACTCCACTGGAGGACGAGATCCATTAACAGAGGTATGAAAGGACATCATGGGAAAAAACAAGTACCTAAGGTTGAGTTTTATCCAAGACATAATATTTTTTGTTATTAATTACCTTTTTTCCTTTCCTGAACATGCTAAACAAATTTTTCTTTACCTGCTGCATTCAAATGATGATCATGAGAATCCTGCACTTGTATATCCTTCTCTTAAAGTTGTACATATATCTCTTCATTGTATCATTGATTTTGATCAAAATCTTTCATATGAGGCATGTGATGACCATAGCCAAGTTGACGAGCCTCATGAAATCAAGGCTGATATATCACCTCCTGTACTTGATCCAACACCCTCCAAGATTCAGCAGAGATATAAACCTTTAAAATTACCTCACATCCTTCATAATTTTTCTCCAAATACTTGTGTTCGATGGAGAACCTGATACCCTCACAACTGATAAACATGTCCAGGATTTTGAGCATTTCATCGATCTTTTTGAGGTTGAGCATGATGATGTGTGTATGTGAACATTTTATCAATCTTTGCAAGGAGATGTCAAGTAGTGGTTTAGACACTTTCATCCTGAATCCATCAGTTCATGGGAAGAATTGAAGGATGATTTTCTGAAATTATGGGGTGAGAGGAAATCATGGAATCAATATATTTATGAGTTTCTTGCCATGGAAAGACATAAGGATGAAACTATCTCCATGTTTAATAGAAGATTTGTCAGTTGGTATTACAATATGCCTAAAGAAGTCCAATCTCCTAAAGTTGTTGCCATGCTCCATTATGTAACAACCTTTCAATTAGATTTATCTTTTCTTCTGATGGAGAGGAAATCTATGTCTTTGCAACAAATGTTCAATAATGCTCAGGAAGTTGCAAACAATATTCAAGCATGTAAGAAGTTGCAAAATCAGATTTTGGATGAGGAGTTGAAAGTTCAGGATCCAGATACAATGAATAATGTGAAGGAGGTTGATCATGTCATAAGTTTTCTTAAAGGATGTCATGAGGATGCATTTGCAAAGAATGATGAGCAACTTGAAGAGCAAGGTGCTGTCCCAAATTGTTTTGATACTAATTTGAATTTGGATCCATGCCATCATGAACAAGAGATAGATTGTTTTATGTATGCACTTGAAGACAACCATGAAAGTGAATTTACAAATGAGCCTGCAGAAGAACAAGCCACTGCCTCAATTTTCCTGTTTGATGACATTACAAATATTTTTGGTGAACCCATATACGATGAGTACAATGATTCCTATGAGGTTGAATTTTTAGAACAACAAGCTGCATGTTCTTTATCATAAAATGATCCTATGGCTTTGTATATGGAGAATTTCATCAGTTCATATTTGCAACCAACTGTATCTTTGTTATCAGAAAATGTTCCTTATCAGTAGTCAGATGAAAACATTCATCCCTTATATTTTTGTAATAATAATGAACATGAGGAAAATGGTAAATTTGTTGCTGAAAATTTTCTTCCTTTAAGCTTTGCTTCGTTTAAATTGTTGAGAGAAAATTTCAAAGAGGCAAATGAGTATGGGATGATGCAAAGTCATCTAGACTCAATGGGGAAAATTAACAATGAATTGCAACAATCTCCTCTTGTTTTTCATGACCCAATAGCTGATTATATGGAGGGTTTCAACAATCACAATTTGCAGCCTGTCATTAGTTGCAAGGATGGAAGTGAAGAGGATCATGAATTAGTGTGAAAATCAACTATATCCCTGTTGCCAAAATATGTTTTATTACTACAGTCCAATGCATATTTTCAGTCCTTTTATGACAATCAACAATTGAAATTGCATGAAAGCAAATATGCAGTTGAAGGGTTGATATAGTATGATTGTCTTCTGTATTCATTTAAGAATCCTTTTGCATCTTTCTTGGAGTCAGCAAGTGGGCCTAAGTTTTTACATTTTGTCAAAGTCGAATCTGTTCGTAAGTTTTTATTGAAGAAGTCATCAAATAGGTTTCTATTTTTGTTTCTGGAGGAATGCATGCAAGGAATTGAATTTGTGGACAAAGTGCTTGCTTGGCTGCATTGGATCTTTGAATTCACTTGATTTGGCAGTACATTCAACTTAGGGTAGGTAGGTGTGAATAATCTCAGCATGGAGAGCATTTCTTTCATCATTTTTCAGTTACAGTTTTAGTTTTATTTTTGGTTCCGGTTGCAGACTTAGTTGGTTGCAAATTAGGTCACAGTTTGCATGTTGAAGGTTTTAGAAAACATGGGAGCAACCCAATGGATCATAAACAAGGTTTAAGGTACAGAGTACACAAACCACTTTGGTTTCATTTTTTTGTAGGAAGCATGTATAGTGATCAAATGTCTATCGAATATGGTTCTGTGCGGTTTACATGGGAAGACAATTTTAACTGTTTCCATAAGGATGGTGCCACAATTTTATTTAAATGGCTAGTGCTTTTCATGGGACATGGATGCACATGATGGAAAAAATTTGTGTCTAAGGAATGTGACTGCAAAGGTCATATTTGACACCATTGCAATATATAAAGTCAACCACCTGAGTGGGATACCAACTTTATTGAATATAATTGCAAATGCACGACCACATGAGAGAAAATCTCTCCACAAGACTGTTGAAGTGATCTCTGGTGGAACATCATCACCATCCCAGATCTTATCCACCATGGAAAATCTTGGTTTCAATGTGATTCATTCATATAACCTCAAAGAAAAATATAGACCAACATCAATGTGTGTATGGAAGCCTAAATGAGATTCTCTATCAAAGGAGGAGCAAGCTAGAGTGAAGGCCCTAAGTTTATGTTGAGTTTGGTTACATTATGTCAAATAAGTCTTGTTAGATAGTTTGTTTATCACTTTAGAGTCTTTTTGAGTCAAATAAAACCCAATGGTCGAGCACATGGTATGTTGTTCTTTGCTACCTCACTGGGAGGATAACATCCCCATTGGAGCCAAATGTTAGCATATTTGTTTTTGGTGTAGGGTTAAAGTTTTTTTTTGAGTTTTTATAGTCATGTATTGGTCTTGGAAAATATGCATGTCAAAGGAGAGTCAAGTCATAGGTCTGATTCTAAAAGGTTTTTGTGTCTATTTCATAATACACCATCATGAAAGCCAAGGAATCAAAGGGGTAAGAGGTCATCCCAAGTTTTTTTTTTATGTCATAGAAGTTGTGGGAAGCATGCATTTGATGTTAGAGAATGGTTTTCACAAGGGTGACAACATAAAACATTTTCTGGGCACAGTTGTTGTTCTGACCGATAAACTGTCATACACAGCATTTGCGTAGCAAGTTTTCGCTACGCAAATGTTGTAGACTCATATGATTAAAAATGACAGCATGAAGTGAAACACATATGAGTTTTTAGGTAAATATAGGTTCCCAGTCATTTTCTGCCACCTGGATCTGCACGAGTTACAACAATATGGAGTTTTCTACGCAATTGCTGTAGGTAGCACTTGCGCAGCAGTAGCCCAAATTTACTACGCAAATGTTGTAGGCACACATGATTAGCAAGAACAATGGGAGGTGATGAGAATATAGTTTTGAAATAAGTATAGGTCTCCAACAAGATTATAACACCATAAGTTGCACAATTATCAAGAAAAATCAAGTGCGCTATGCAAATTTTCTACGCAAAGTCTGTAGGGCGCGCTACACAAGTTTAAGGAATGAATGTTTTTGCAGTCAACTTCAAGATCGCATTCTGAACAATTGGAGAGGATTTTGGAAAAAATCAGAGAGGTTTTTGTCAATAATGAACTCAATAAAAAAAACCTCTCTCACTTTTTACACATGTGTCATACTTTGAGAGATTCTAATGAATCTTTATAGTCCATTTTTCCAGATTTTAGCATTTAATGTTTTCATGTTTTAGTCATCATCTTTGGGAGCAGATTTCGAGGAGCTAGAGAAGAATGTTTGAAAACAAAAGTGATTTTTGTCAAGAATGGATCCAATAACAAAAACCTCTTTTATTTTTTACACAGGTGCTATTATTTAGAAGATATGAAATGATATTTGAGGCCTATTTTCCATAATTTCGCCAAGCCAAATTTGCTGACAGAGTTCTAGAATCTTTGAAATTCAACTTGATGGTCCTCTAAGTTAGCAAGGTGGATCCAAAATTGATATGGATATTGAATATTAGATACTCTCCTATTATATCCCATGATTTTCTCTTCAGTTGGCACATTTTTAGTTGGTCAAAAATCAAACCCTAGATAGTAGGATATCAACAGATTTTTGACAAATATTCTTTCCTAAGCTATTGTAACAAATCTCTATTTTTGGCAAAGATGGATTTCAAAATCCTTAGGCTAGAATATGATATTTATCTATATATTTGAGCACTTTTAAGGTGAAAATGGGGGGCGAGTTGGCATAAAGTATAGTCATTTTGATCCTTATTGTAATATTCTCTGAATCTGAACGAAATACAAATGCAAAAGTCCTGAACTTTTTATGAAAAAGATTCTAATGGTGGTGGTATGAAGTCTGTACTCTTATCTTTGTATGCAATTCTTGTGTCCTTACTTTCATATTCATTTTCTTCCGTTTAAATTGGATAATTAAAGTGTCTAGAATTCATCTAATGGTGCTTTAGTCTCAAGTGATTTAAACTCTATTTATCTTCTTAACTAGGTCATAATTCATCTTTCATGGTTCTTTGATTCTATTATATGTTTCTTTTCCTCTTCCACCCTACACAACCAAACTCAAAACTGAAAGTTCATCACCTAATTTAGCCTTTGTTCCTTTGGAAAGTTCTACCTATCAGCCATTGTTTTCATTCATTTTTAGGGGTTGACTCCATGCCCAATGGTCCTTTTCCTCTTGTCTAACCAAACCCCATTTTTGACCTATCCTCATCAATGATCTATCCATTGTACTAATTATATAGCATGTCATTCTTGATTGAGCTATAAAGAGAGAGCCCTCTCTAGGTTGGAAGGGCTAGTTTCCAACCCGTAAGTTGGTTTGTGGTTACCTCTGTGACTTGCCTCCACAGCCAGGGAAATTCACGGAGTGATAAAAGACAGAATCCTTTATGGAAGTAAGTGAATTTCTCCCCTTTTCTTCCCTTTTCACCTTTGGATCTGGAGGCATCGTTGAATGGTTTTGAGTACCCTTCCTTCTTTGGATTTGCATGTACCTTCCTTTTGTCTTTGTCTTTAGATTTCTGATTTTGGTGACTACTACCATCTTGCACAACAAGTGCAGGTGCCTTTGAGCCTTTGATTTTTCCCATATTGATGAGCTTGTTCTGGTATTTCATCAAAGACTCGATAAAGGCCTCAAGAGAGGGCATGGTCTAGGTATCTCTAGAGGAGAGCCTAATTGAATGAAATTTGGATACAAACACTAAGTATTCTGGACAAAGTTTGGATAAAATGGTAAGAACCATTTGTTTCTCCTCCTTATATTTATCAACCCCACAAGCCTTGAGTTGTGGCAACAAATCCTTGTATTTGGTAAAGAAATATTGGATATTGTAGAAGGTTTTTGGATCCAAAGTGAGAAATTCCACCTTGAGCATGTGTCCCCTCATCTCATCCTATTTTCCAAAAATCCCTTCCATGGTGGTCCAGGCTTCATTGGGGGTTTTAAAGGAGTATATGTGAAAGAGGAGCTCAGGAGAAATTAAACTGCAAATAGTTCCAAACGATTCATCCATTCAATTCAGATACTTATATTTTTCTATGGCTGATGTTGGTTTGGTATCTGTGTTCATGGTTAACCTATACATTCCTCTGCTTTGAAGATGCACTATTATATTTTCCTTCCATGCAAAGTAATTGTATGATGTAAGAATGAATTCTTTTGGAAATTCCATTTTTCTCGATGTCTTCAATCTTATATGCATTGTACAATGGGTACCTAACATGGCCTTGTTTGTCAGGACCCATTCATCATGTACACTCTAGTAGTGTTCAGGGGGGTGTTAGAGATATTACACACACACCTATAATTATTTCCCTAAGTTTTATCTTCCAATGTTGAGAACTCTTCCTTAGATGAGAATATTCTCTCTAGAGTGTAGGAAAAGGAATATTCTCCCTAAACTATAAGAGACTGAATAATGACTAATAAACATAGGTACCCATTGTACAATGCATATAAGAATGAGACACCAAAAAAAAATGAGGAAAGAGGGAAAACCTCATGGGAAAACCCCCCTTCAAATTACAATGCATAAAAAAAATGAGAAGGAACAAAAAGCAATCACTAAGCAACCCTGTCCTTCACAACAAGAAGACCTCGCAACTGTGCAAGTTTGTGCTTGTTGAAGATTTTGTTGAAGATATAGATGTCTACACATATATGATGAAGTAGATGCATCATTGAGATGTACACAAATATCCACTTTTTATTCTTGTAATGAATAATATCCAAATAAAGTTTGGATGAAACTTTGAAAACCGTGCAGTCATTTCCAGAAAAACGCTGAATTTTTTTTGATTTTAAAATGATCATAACTTCACTTCCCGAACTCCGTTTGATCCAGATTATATTTTAAACAAAATGAAAACATATATGTTACAATGAAATACACATAAATATTTCCATAAATGGATAAATACAACAACACATTATTTGTATTAATGAAAGAAATGTACAGAGACTGTAAAAATACAGAGTGCAAGACTCGCTAGAATCATGGCAACTTTATCTCTGAGAAGAGATGTGAAGGATATGCTGATTCAAAAGAAGATGAGTAAAATGAGACTCTGAAGGTATTTTTATGATAAACATTAATTTCAAAACCCTAGACATCCAAAAAACTAACCCTAGAAGATGAAGCGCCAAAAGTCATGTGGGCCTTGTTGGGATAAGTTAGTACATCAACTTCCCGGGGTTGTAACTTTTTCATACTATCTCTGTTTTATGCGTGTGATAGCCCGTTGGAAAGGTATTTTCGAGAAATATGCATTATACTATCAAAATATGACTCTTTCTATAGTTTTACTATGGCATGCCAAGAAAACACTGTTTAGGGCCCCAAAACGACCCTGAAAGTACAAAAATATGTACTGACATGAAAAATTCCAAAATAATTCAGTTGGAATAGGTGGGAAACCACCATTATACACATAGATGTTGTGTAGGGATTCATGATAGTATTAGAAGTGCAGAACTCACAATTACAAAGAAATTTCCCCATTACAGAGAAACATACTGAACTAAAAAATGTCAAGATGAGCCAGTTGGAATTTGTAACAGGTGGGTGGCCATCAATATCCACCTGGATCAGTCCTCCCCCCTTACAAAACAATGGTATCCATTGCGTTGAGTTCCTGAGGAAGAGGGGAAAGCATTTTATGAATCTGAATCTTGGTGAGCTGCGTGCCTTGCTGGAGAAGTTGTGTTGCTTGGTCTGTGGAAGGCTGTCGCGAACCTGTTTCTGGTGGTGTTGAATGTATTACACCAACTTGTTGTCTTTGGGCTTGACGAGGCATTGTGTAGGCACCATTGTAAGTGAAGAAAAAATATCTTCTTTCTCTTCTGCAATATGCTTCTACTGGATAGAAGGTGTTGAGGCTGCAGTGGTTGCAGTGGCCTTTTGTGCATCCTTTGAACATACTGTGAAGAGGATGAATTTTGTAGTAAGAGAGATTACCTTGCCACACTTTTTTGGTGGAAAATTAGTCAGAACTACCTCTGGTATCCTATAGAGATGACCCCCCAGTGTAATAATGAAACTACGAGGTAGAGACTCATAAAAAACATGATGTTTCCACATATATGGTTGGCCCAAAACAACATCACAAACATCAAGAGGGGAAACATCACACACTACCTCATCCTTGAAGGGATGGATACCATAGGACCGGCGACACTATTGGTTGACACAAAGATATCATCCCTAGTGAAGCCAACCAATGTTGTATGGTTGCAGGTGTGGTGTTTTTGACAACCCCAACTGTTTGCCGACCTCAACTGAGATGAGGTTCTTTTGGATGTCACTATAAACAATGAAATGCAATGGGGTCCGCTTCACCCACATATATTAATGAAAGAGGTACTCCCCCTCTTTAGGATCTACTAGTTCTTTTGGTTGAATTGTTGTGATCGTGACAATAGCAGTGGGGTTTTCATCGATGATATGTTTTTTTTCATTATTTTCTAGATCAGATTCTGAATCGGGGTTTGGCTCTTTGTCTTTGACCTCAGCCACCAATGACTATTTCAAGCGACATTCATCGATGTTGTGCCATGGGATTTTGTGGAAGTCCCACCACTTCCCATTGTCATTCTTCATCTTTCCTTTACCCTTCTTTTCCTCTGTCTTGGACTAGTTGTCGAGAGGCTGTTGGTTAAAGTTGTCTTTACCATGCTGTGGTTGTTGCGGATTTGCAGAACCGAACTCCCATTTGTTTTGGTGCCTAAATTTTAGCTCGATTTTGACAACATATCGATAGGAAACTCCCAACGATGAGATGTTTAGGAAATCCATTTCGGTTTGGATGTACCTATGTAGAGCCCCACAGTATTTCAGAACCAGATGTCACTCGAAATATTTGATACCCAACTTGGTGCATAAGGCATGAAAATTATTTGTGAACTCTGACACTATTTGGATCTTCTCTTGCCGCAGTGTGGTCCATCTCATGTACTAGTTTTCATAGTTATCAACAAGGTAGTATTGTTCCTTGACTGCATCCACAAAAAATTACCAAGTGGGCTCGAACCCATATATTCTAGATTCCTATGTGGAACTTTTCTCCCAATAAGTTTCCCACCAATGTTTGACATAGGGGAGATCCTTGAGGAGTGCGAAGGTGATCTTTTCCCTGTTGGAAAAATTGTGAACAGAGAAATAACCTTCTAGTAGATTTAACCATTTTTCTAAGGTATCCACATCTATCTGACCTTCAAATATGGGAATGTCAAAATTAAATTGTACCTTGAAGGGAGAGGTTTCTCCAAAATGGCCCCTTAATGAAGATGCGCCTGTTGCTATTGGTAGGCGTTTAAGGATGTGGGAAAAATTCTCCATCATTTCGTCCCTGTATAACGTAAGAGCTTGCTCAAGCAACGGGTTAATAGAATCTTCTGCTCCACCATTTTTCTTTTCTTCTATCATGGAGGGTTTCTTGGGCATCTGAGAGTGATTGTCCTCAAGAGAGACAAGATCGAGACCCAACTTTCTATACTCGGACCTCGTCGGGGACATGTATTGAAAAACGATCAAGAGCAACCTGCTCTGATACCACTGATCCATATTATTTTCGGAATGAAATGAAAGCAAAGATATTACAATGAAATACACATAAATATTCCAGAAATAGAGAAATACAACAATACACGATTTCTATTAATGAAAGAGATGTATAGAGACTGTAAAAATACAGAGTGCAAGACTCACTAGAATGGTGGGAAATTTATCTCTGATAAGAGATATGACGGCTACTCTCATTCACAAGAAGATGAGTACAATGAGGCTCTGAAGGCATTTTTATGATAAACATGAATGAAAAAACCCTCAACATCCAAAAACCTAAACCTAGAATATGAAGCGCCAAAAGTCATGTGGGCCTCGTTGGGGTAAGTTGTTAGTACATAAACTTCCTGTGGTCATAACTTTTGCATATGATCTCCGTTTTAGGCATGTGATAGCCCGCTGGAAAGGTATTTTTGAGAACTATGCATTGTGTCATCAAATTGTGACTCCGTCTACAATTTGACTATGCAAATACAAGAAAATACTATTTAGGGCCTCAAAATGGCTCTAGAAGTACATAAAGATGTACTAACATGAAAACTTCCAAAATAAGCTAGTTGGAATAGGTGGGTGGCCACCATTATCCACCTTGATGCTATGTAAGGCTTCAGGACAACCCCATAAGTGCATAACCCATAATTACAGACAAATGTTCCCATTACAGAGAAATGTGTTGAACTAAAAACTGTCAAGATGAGCCAGTGGGAATTTGGAACAGGTGGGTGGCCACCAATATCCACCTGTATCACCGTTTCAGACGATGTTTTTTTTGAAATTGGATTTTTTTCCGAGATGAATTCAAATATCCAATTTGTTTTGCAAATTTTGCTCAAAAAATATCAGAATTGAATCTAATGTGCGCAACCCCCTTTATGTCTCCCGAGATGCATGCATGTTGCTCCTAATATGCATGCATGGCACATGAAAACATTTTTTCATATCACTCTTTAGATGCATGCATGATATCTTCCATATGAAATTCAGAAAACAAATCTAAAATGGAGTAGACATCATCTGGAATTAATGGAATAAGAATTTGTGCAGAGACTTGTGTAGAAGACTCTTCAGAATAAGAGGCTTGATCTTTTAATGGTTTCTCTTCTAGATCTATCTTATCAACCTTTTGCATGCAATCTTCCTTATTCCAAAATAGAACCTCCAATATGGTCCATAATTCATTTGGAGTTGAGTCTCATGATTCATCATATACTTGGTGGATAATTTCAGGAGAAATAGGCAAGAAGATACATCCTATGGACATATCTTGTCTATTGAGAAAGTCGTTTTTCTCATCGGTGAAATCAAGCTCTAGTTCCATTGCCATAGTTATTTGGTACAAGCCTATGCATATGAGTTGAAGCAAAATTTTTGGCTTCCACTCCAAAAGTTATGAGGAGTAAGAAGTATTGTCAGTGAGTAAAACATAGATTCCATCTTTCCTGCTACTTTATTATGTCTTTAGTACCTGCAAAAAGAGTCTGGTGTGTCTTTTTCATAGCAATTCGTCGGCTTTGATACCATGTAAATGTGGATGAATCTACACAAATAAGATCTAGCTAGAAAAAATGCATACACAGTTTGCAGAGAAATCAGAAAAGAGAGAAACAAGAGAGAAATAATGGAAAAATTCAATTAATCACATTCCACACTCAAATAGTGAATAATTTACAAAAGATATAGGCTGCACGAGTAATCAATGTGCCATATTAGTGATATAGAAATATATAGACACTAACTGACATACATTTGGATTGAAATGCCACCTAGTCCTAGTTAACCGATCAATGCAATCATCAATTAACTCAGTCACAACTTCCACTAGTCTAATTAAGTGTAATTGAGTGTAATTTACTCTAAACTAAAGAGGAACATCCTATTTTGTAGGGGAATATTCTCTACAGATAATATTCTCATCTAAGGAAGAGTTCTCAACATTGGATGGTAAAACTTAGGAAAATAATTATAGGTGAGTATGTAATATCTCCAACAAATTTATGCTTGCACTAGAATATGCATGGAATTGTATTTAGAAAAATCCCCCCGGAAGTGATACAACTAAATATGGAAGGTTGGATTCATATTCAAGTCCTTGATTTTGAATAGATTATGTTCAATTCTCACAATTTCCATGAGTATGCCCACTCTGCAAAGAAGTGTCCCAAAAAAAAAGATTCACAACCTTTTTTGAAATAAGCTTCACCCCCCCATACTAACAAAGATCAAGCAAGTTTGAAAACAATGACAAAAAGGAAAAATAAACAACAACACAAGGGATCCCATCCTGCTAAGTATCAATTAGGCCCATCCAATCCCAATGGTAATGGATTTGAATCCCTTCAAGATCAATGGGAATAAGAACATGAAATTCCAAAATCTCATTTTGAACCAGTAGTCAAAGTTCAAAAGGAAACAAAGACTTCAACTCCTTCTACAGTTGTGGAAGAGCCTTCATTTTCCCACCCTCAAGAATAGTATCCAAGAGATGAAGAGGAGGAATCATAAGAAGAACTGGAGTAAGGGGAAGTGAAGCTCCATGCTAGTTCCAATTTCCATTCCTTTTCCAAAGTCCTAGAAAAATATACACATATCTCCTCCATTTTTTTTTAACCAAGACTGAACTGTTGATTAAGGTTGGTTGTCATTGATGTCAACCCTTGAAGAAAGCCCCGTAGCACAAAGGTTTGGGTAATGGACCAAATGTTGTTTCATGTACAATGGTATGAGTTTTAATATATTTGAAGGTAAGTCTATTCTATATGGATAGTACATGTCATTCCATTTCTGATGGTATGTGAAACGTCACATAACTCCTCACGGTAGAGAGTTATGGCCATGTGAAGTTGGAGAACCCAGGTTTGGGTAATGGACCCAAGTTTGTTTGATGGATAACGGTATGAGTTTTGATATATTTTCAGGTAATAATATTCTATATGGATATTACATGTCATGTCATTTCTGGTGGTATGTGGAATGTCACATAACTCCTCACGGTTTGAGAGTTATGGCCTTATGAAGTTGGAGGACCCTCA
>JASDQU010221008.1:0-17853 GCA_032191745.1 Picea mariana
TCGTCGTTGAGTCTGCATGCTTTTATGCAGGACTGTAAACCATTGTATATTGATACATTCGTGTGTATAGTAAGCAGGTCTGTATAATCTAGTTTTTCACTTTCTGCGTGTATTTTTCCGATTCTTTCTGCGCTGCATTCTTCATCATCTTTGACGTACAAGGAATCTGCCTCTGGGTGTTTCCGTGCCTTCAGAATGCAACCCACCCGGATGTCCAATGCATCCACTGCAGTGTTCAGACTATACCGTTCTTCATATTAACTAGTATCACGTAAGAAGAAGTCTGCAGAATATATACAACCTTTAATATCGTTAGAAGTGAGGCTACTTTTTCCTTATCGCCGGTCATTGCCCTGTAGAAATAGAGGACGCAAATGGATGGACATGGATGAGTATGAGTTACGACATTGTTGTATGTTTTTCTTAGCAGCCAAGAGATGTTTGCAGGCCCATTCATGCGCACACATACTCTCCTCGTTGTCACCCATTGCAACCACAATATTATTCACGATTCAATTTAATTCAAATCTGACCTGCAACTTCTATTAATCCATCCATAGTTAGCTTGGGCGCAACCATCACACCATTGCACATTTTGATGTACACCGCAATTATGAACTAAGCAATCAACACAATAAAACTTTGAAATTAACGCACACAATAAAACTTTGAAATTAACGCACATCAAATGCATGAACTACGCGATCAACCCATGTACTTATTCCAGAACTCTAATGGCTATCCTCGCACATCCAAATGACATTTTTTCTATGCATAATACAAAATAATGTACAACCAATGTCACCCCATGATCAACGACATAGTAAAGGATCCAAAGTGTGCCTCTCTTCTCTTGAAATCATTCAGATGAATAAAACAATGAATTACCAAATTAGTACAATGTAAACTCCTTGATTATATTTCTTCAAAATGTGTGTGATTTTCTACAACAAGATCACTAGCATTCCACGGAGGGAATCATCTTCTTTACTCAGCAGTGAATCAATGGAAAGATCATCTTAGCATCGGCACCCAGCAGGGAAGTTGCAGCCCCTACCAATTCCCAAATGGAGATGGAAAACCATCTCCATGGATTTCATCACAAGATTACCAAGATCAACTAAACAGAACTACGCCATCATGGTAGTTGTGGACAAACTGAGCAAGGTTGCTCACTTCATACCAGTCAATTCAACTTGCAAGGCAATAGATATTTCCATCATTTTCATGAAAGACATATTTAGGCTGCATGGCATGCCTAAGGAAATTATATCCGACAGAGATACAAAATTTACTTCAAACTTTTGGAAATCTTTGTTTGTTGGTTTTGAAACAAAATTGTTTTTTAGTACAGCCTATCACCCTCAAACTGATGGACATATAAAGAGGGTAAACCAAGTATTAGAAAACATGTTGAGGATGCATGTAATGCATCAACCCAAGAAGTGGGAGGACTACCTACCACTGGTAGAGTTTGCCTACAACAATGTCTATTAAGAGTCATTCAAAATGAGCCCTTTTGAAGCCCTCTATGGAAGACAATGCAACATTCCAATCATTTGGAACAACCCAGCAGACAGAGTTACAATCAGGTCAGATATACTAAAGGAAATGGAACAACAAGTAATTCAAATTAGACAAAATCTGAAGACAGCGCAAGATAGAAAAAAGAGCTATGGAGACGTGAAAAGGACTCCTAGAGAGTTCAAAGCAGGGGATCATGTGTATCTCCGAGTTAGACCCAGGAAAATCTCTTTGAGGATGGGAGCTTGTGCCAAGATGGCACCTTGGTATTGTGGGCCCTTCGAAGTTTTGGATAGAGTGGGACCAATAGCATATCGACTAGCACTTCCTCCCACGATGAAGGCACATAATTTTTTCCATGTTTCTTTATCAAAGAAGTATGTACATGATTCTAATCATATTATTGACTGGTCTATGATTCATGTGAAACTCAAGGGAAAATTCCTGCTAGAACTTCAATGCATAATAGACAGGAAGGAAACCCCACTCAGGAACAGAACCATTGCACAGGCCAAGGTGCAGTGGAAACACTTTGGCCCAGGTGAGGCTACATGGGAAATTGAGGATGCCATGAAACATGCATATCCATTTGTGTTTACTTCTGTACATACAGAGCACATCGACAGATAGAACATCGAGGATGATGTTCCTTTAAGGGGGAGGGGATTGTAATACCCCTGTTTCCCCCAGTTTGTAAATACAACTATAACTGGCCAAGAGACTATGGCGGACTAAATATGTGTGAATGTTTGATTTGATGAACCTTTGTATAAAAGGGTCAATGTATGAATTTTCTATTATTAATAGAAATTGGATATGTGATTGCACAACTTCTTAAAGGTGGGCGGGGGGGAGTTTTCCAAGATAGACCATGGATGTTATGAGAGAGATGGTGAGGGAAACCAAGAATGGTTGAGATGACCCTCACCAAACCAATACCTACTGGGTGCAATTTCTCAATGGTCTCCTGACCCAGAAATCAGTTACCAGAGGCTGGTAGTTGGAAGGCCATCCTCAAGAGTTAATGAGGAGATGGGGCAGGGTACCCATCTATAAGGCTTCCAGGCTTGACCACGAATTGGGCATTCAGACCCACGTAACCTTGTTGAGGAAGGAAATAAAGGAGGTAATTCGGGAGACAGAGACAGATCTGCAAGGAAGCAAAGTAGAGAGAACAATCTTGAGAAGAGAAGAGAAGCATGTTTTCGACTCTGGAGTTGAGAGAAAATTTGAGAAGCAAGCTCGTTTTGGCTGTAAGAAGCCATGGGAAGGGTTTTGCTACAAGTTAATAAATGAAGTTGACAAGTGACTGAGGAATTATTCATGTGGACCTCCTTGCTTGGAGTAGAGAAAATTGATTTCCAAGTTCCTGTGGGAGGAGGAGAGTAACCTTCGTCCCCGAATATTGTGGAGCAAGGATAAAGAATCTCTCTCACAGCATCATGGTCTAGCTCAGGGGTGGCCAGTGGTAAATTCGTTAGGAGTGGTTGGGCCAATGGTTGGGAGGAAACAGGCACCCCTTTCAGCAATGGCTTCACATTTTCCAGTTCTGATAAGTATTCTCATACTCTGTGTAATACATTGGATGCGATGATTGAATTTATGTGTTTATGGTTAAATCTTGCARTGTTTGATCAGTTATTAGAAATGCTCATTTGATTCTGTAAATTGTTGYATTTACTTGGTCTTCGATTTACCTCAATTTAGTTGCTAGAGTTATGGAATGTGAATCCGCAGGAGAGTCGGGGTAGGATTAACTAAAATGTCTAAGTCCTGCCGATATTTTGAGTTTACCTTAGCGGGAATGTCAAGTTCAACTCTCTGGGAAAAAGGGTATTTCCTTCAGACTATCCACCCATCTAACTGAGGGCTCATGCCCATATCCTTAACCCATTTGTTGCTAAAAGGATTAGCGCTTAACCTATAAGAATTTCCAAAGGACCCATATGACCAGGGTTTGGGAACCCTACGCTAGTCCAAAAAGAGCTAGCCCTTTTGGCTTCGGGACTTTGGAACTTATGAGTTCAAAACCCTCGAAAACAGTTGAAGGCCAGAGTGGAGAATAGATGAAGGTCGTAGATCTGGGGATCCAATGGAGACCTCCCTCATCCATTAGATCGAACTTAGGAAGGGTAGTGTTAACTACTTCAACGAAGTTCCACTTTGAGAGAATAGGAGTGGTATAGCTCTGAAACTCCTGAGTGCCAGAGTCGCGAAGTTAATCGATACCGTTGAAAGTGGAGCTATGCGTGTCCACAGATCAACGACTATCCAGAAGTTTGGGTATTCGGCGGTATAGGGATGTGCGAGTTTCCCTAGCGCTCTGCAAGTCGGAGTAAATCTTGGCCATGAATTCTAGGTACATGTGGGGATAGATCAAGCGTAGTCCAGAGAGGAAGCTGGAAGATACACGCTGAAACTCCCGAATGTCAAATTTTTGAAGTGACGTGGACCGTCGATCCTCAGATCCTTTTGAATCCCTCTCAGTCATCGATCTAAGGAACCCCCCTCGACTACCCAACCAACCGAGAACGCAACATGGAGCGACACGTGACCCCTACTTGTCCCCTGTAAAATTGTGTTCATTGAACTAGAGTCGTTGGCTGAAAGGCTACATGGCAAGCGATCCTATAGTCCAGAGACCTGGTACTCTGAAGGAACTTGGCCAAGATTTTTCAAGGTGTGAAAACTCCCAAAGTCGTGAACGGCGAAGTGAATCTCCACCGTTGATAGGTAGAGGACATGTGGCGCTAGATCCGAGAGTCCGAAGACTGGACTCTCCGGGGGATTCGCAATGTGAGGAGATTGTAAGATCCAAAGCCCGAAGCCACGAAGTAAAGGAAACCGTGGATCTATGGATCTACGTGGACAAATATCAACCGTGAGATTTGAAAGAAGTGAGAAGATCGTATGTCAGGGGCTGATGTGGCTCACTGATGTCATCCTGGGTGACGTGGACCCACAACTAAGATGCCACATGTCACCCAGATATGGCTGATTTACAAACCCCTTATGCCTATTAGAGAATGACACGTGTCACCCCCTAATGAGGACACTTGTCACCCCTGGCCCTCGCCACATGTTAGCTTCTGGTTCGTGCCCGCCTAGCCAACGTGGTTGGTGACGTGTCTGAGACTTCGGTAGTCTGGATAAATTCGGGAGTTGATAATATTTGGGCATAGTATGGTAAAGGGATGTTCAACGTCGATCATTAATCGTCGAACATCGAATGTTCAACGACAATCGTCGATTGATGAAACGCTGAAAATGTAGGACGACGATCATTGAAACGCTAAAAACGTAGGACAATGATCACCAATTGTCAAACACTAAACGTCGAAAAATGGATGTTCAACGCAAAACACCGAACGTTGATCGTTGAATGGTCAAGGCCACGTGGAGAGATTTTGAAACTTCGGGGAGTAAGAAAAGGGGAGTTCAGCGCCGAACATCGAAGACCCCAACTATTAATGCTCAGATAACTTCGAGAGGCGATAAATTGCAGACCAGAGTTCAGATTTTAGTGTGGTGTCGACCATTAGAAAGATCATGGCGAGCAGTAGCCAATGGAGAGCCCGGAATTAGGATTCAAGATAATTAGGAAAAACAAAAATTTGATGCCCCATCCCTAGAAAAGGTATTTAGGGGTAGGGTTTGTTACAACAGGAAATGAAGGCAATTAATAAAAAGTAACTCTAAAACAACTATGGAAATACAACACATACCAGGGGACCTCCTGGCATATGTTGTTTAGAGAAAACTCAAAGTGTGTAAGAAATTTAACTCAACAAATTGTTCAGAAATCCTTTGTATTCAACATCAATGTAAAATCAACAATTAAAATGTCTTCGATGATGATTACAAAATTATCCTTCTACCATTGATCCCCTATACTATTCTTTGATGATATTTTTATACAAAATATTAAATGGGTAAGATAAGAACCAATTCCCCAATCCTAGAGCTAACCAATCACATCCAATCTAGCTTTTACAAATTAAGAAAATTAAAAATCAAGCGCAACAAGAAAATATGGGAAATTCCATTTTAAAGAAACACTTGCGCAACTCATGTATTACACTTTTGGGGAATCTACCCCAACTTCTACCTAAATGACCCTATTCCGCACAAAACCCATATCACGGAATTCCCTGATTCCTCCTCATCACTCCTGAAATCACCTTTGAATATCACTTCCTGGAAATTGCAAATTACACTATGTTTTAAAAAAATAATTGTAGAAATTGTAGACTGGATATCCATTCTAGCACATGGAATGAAATCTTCTTGATCCTGTGAGTTTTATCCTTGAGTGGGATTGGCTGAACCTAATCCCTCATTCCTAGGCATTGAATCCCAGATTTTATGAAAAACTTACAGAATTACTAGTAATTCCTGCGAATTTCCTGTAACTGCATCTTGATTTTGACCATGTCTTGATCACTGGGGTTCGTACATTATGAAGATGGAGAAATAGGTAATTCACCATCTCGTGTTATCCATGAAGTGCCTCCAAGTAGAATTTATCCTTTTGAATGAGGAAAAGTATCCTAACCTCCAATTCCTGTAATAACTTAGAAAACAGAGTTAATTCTCGTAAAAACTAATTTATAGCCAATTGTTTGCAAAACTAGTTTTAATTATCATTTACAAGAAAAACTAAGAGTTTTCTTCCAAAAGACAACTTATTGCCTTGTTTGTGCATATTATTCCATTAAGTAGATTAAAATTGACAAACGTAGAGGTTTTTAAGGTAAAAATGGAGGTGAATGGGCCTGATGAAAATATCAAAATCGACACCCAACAAGTATGTCCTATCAACTAGAATTGTTGATGATATTATCAAGTTGTACAAATTTTACTACTTTGGGTCATCATCTCTTCCATCAATTTTTATTGCTCATAGTTTCAACTTGAGAAAACTTTGACATGAATGATTTCGGAATCTAAATTATCGCTCATTATAGCAACTATATAATCATAATATGGTGATTGATCTATTGGAAATATGATTTTCATTGATGTCAAAGATAGGGAGAGACTACATATGTCCAAGATAAATATTGCAAGATGGAAATGGTTGGAAATATTGTTTTTGGATTTTTGATACTCAGTTTGGATACGCTATCTTTGTAGGCCTTTTTACTCCGAAGACATAGCTCAAATGAGAATATAGGATATATGGTTGAAAATATTATTCTAAGACCTTTCTAATGATATATGGAACTCCCTCTAACTTCATAGGAATGAAGAGATATGAAAGATTCTTTCAGGTCAACCCATCTGTTAGCAATAAAAAATGAACTGGTATTTTTTAGAGTGTCCTCGTTACTCTCTTTTTGACTTGTCATTTTCTTAGGTCTTTTGGACAGTTTCATAACTTCCAAACCCTTCATTAAGCTCTTGTTGATGGCTTTCACCAAGGTTATCTTCTGACCTGCATACCAAAAGATACAATAAATGTTACTTAGCTTATAACCCTAGCTCTTATGGTTTTATTATTTTCTAACAAAATATACAATTTTGTAAAAATACCAAAAAGTATGTGTGTGCATAAGTGTCAATCTCTAATCATATTCCTAAGCGTAACCTAGCTTATGATTTTTATAGCTTTTACCAAAAGATTGGAAAGGCCCACAGGCCGATTCTCATACACAGCCCCAAATCATAGTAAGGCTACAAATCAACATGTTCAAGCCACGAGTCGACACACCAGCCAAGTGCAAGTGCCAAGCTACAGGAGATCAAAGGTTTCAAGCGTCGAGTTGACAAATTTGAGATTACAGGTGTTCAGTTTTTGTGCCGAATAAGAAGAATTGTTATTAACCAAGTGCTAGCAACAAAGACATATATACAGTTATGTTTATGATACAGGTGCCACGTGAGCTTGTATGTGTCAAGGCGTAGCAAGGTCGTAGTCAACCATATCTACAAGAGTTGTTATGAATTCAGGCCACGACATTGAAATAGAAGCGATATATCAGGGTGATAAGGTACCAGTCGACATACAAAATCAATTCCATGAGTCAATCCATAAATTAATCCATGAATCAAGCTGCGGGGTTTTGCAAATTTGTCAACAAAAGATCGAATGCTCCAAATATCAAAGACAATTTATAGGGTCTAGATGATAGAGCTCGATAATTGTCCACTATCTAAAACATGGTGATGTGCTTGCAATGGCTGCATGTTTCAGTTTTTCCTGTCCAGCACTAGAATTTCTTATGAAAAAATATTCCCAAGTCTATATACATCGATGTGAGCAGCAGACATTGTGTTTTAAAGAAAAGAACAACAACATTACTCCATTTTCAATCATATTGGGGTTAACCGTTTAGAACATGATGATTTTGCATTGCAAACCAACTTCTGCTTTCAAAGTCTGAAACAATAATTGATGCCGAGCAGAGAAAGGAAGTCAAGGGAAATATGTATGATATCGTTGTTGAAGGTTTTCGACTTCTCAGTAGGTGGATTGGTCGTGTTTGGGAACAATGTGCATGGAAATTCTCCAGACCTTGTAAGGATGTTGTTCCTCTTGATCCAGATGATCTCTCTGCAAATATTTTAGATTATGAGAAGGTTGTTCGGTGCAATTATTCCCATGAAGAGAGAAGAGCAATGGTTGAGCTTACACCAGAGCTTGAAGACATGGCATTTCTGGTGGAAGATGTCGTAGCAGCTCTCTCCACATTCTCGTTGGAGGATGACATGTTGGTAATGCTTGCTTCGAAAATAGCTGATATTAGCAGTTGGATTTTGCATTGCAAGTCCGTCATTGGTTGTTTTGGTACATCTGCACTACAGTTGCAATATTTTCTTGTACAGATAAACAATTCTTTGGAGAGAGCTCTGCAGAAGGTCCAAATGTCAATTGCACTTAGGGACACAGAGGACTGTTGTGTCTGTAATGGGAAATCAAGAGAAAATTTTGAAAAAATCTAATTCACTGTGAAGAATGCAAGGACGGGTATCACCCTTCATGTTTTGGGCTTATGCAATCTTAGACGTGGACAAATAGACATGTTGTGTGCCTGTTTTGTACTGCTGTAAGAAGTGGATCATTAGCTAATGTTGATGCCTGCAGAATGGTTTCACAAAAAAATCACCCTACTATTGGTGTTTTTGTAGAACTCTTGAATGAGTCAAAATGCCTTCCTCCATGCAGGATCCAGTAGGGAGAACTCATTCAGGGCATTTTCGAACGTGCAAAGAAGTGGAAATATTATTTAAGAGCAATCACTAGTGATGCTCTGGTTCCCCAAGATAAAAAATTCTATATTAGACTTGTTATTGCACTAAAGACAATTGAATTGGTGGAGGTCCAAGCAGAAGAAAGCAATAAGCCTACTAAAAGAGTTTTGAGATCGGATCTAACTGCCAGTCATAAATCAAGTTTGTTCACTTCAGCTTAAGATTTTCTACAAGAGTTTGCACCATGATCCAAAATAGTGTTGTTTCGTTGGAGGTTTGTCATGAAACACATCTTACAGGGATACCCATCGGTCCCTAGGTTCTTGGTGTTGAAGCAATGGAGGCCCTGGACGAAGTGAAAAAAGAATTGGTAGATGTGCCTTTTCTTCTTCTGTTATGATCAAAATCTAGGAGCAAACAAGCACTGGAGAAGCAGTCGGCTACAATGGCAGTGCTTTATGTCTCTAACTATGGATTTAGTGATCGGTTATCTCAGAGAATTCAACTTGCAGAATAGGACTATGGCTATTAAAACAATTGCAATGACCAATAGAACCGTGATAAGTGACAACAATACACAGCCATATGGTTACCCATCAGATAAGATATCACTTAGCAGAACTGGCTACTTTCTCCGAGAAAGAAACAAAGCCTCCTACACAGCAGATTGAGGTTTCCAGCCCTATAAAAGGAAGAGGAGCATCATCAAAAAGACCATGAACACTCAGCAAAGCATCAAGGTAATCATTTTTGCAAATTTTGAAGTTTTGTACAAAGCTAAGTTTTCGGTGGTTTAGGTGAACAGGACGACTGTTCATTAACCACCGAAAGAAGATCTTTCGGTAGTTAATACACCCAAAATTCCTCTGTGTTAACCACCGAAACTTGTAACTAGACAGAGAAAGCTAAATTTTGCACAGATCGAGGTTTTACTGATCCAAATCATTTGAAAACACTCGTAATGGATAGATGATGAATTATATAGTCAGATTCAAGACCCATTTTTGGTGTATAAGGATTAGAAAAGGTAGCCAAGTTGGTTTTGGTACCTATTTTGGTGGCAACAAATTAAGATTGTTTGCACAACTCAGCAAATTCGAATTTTATCTCTTGGAAGAGTCATCAATCAGCCTTAGAAGGCTATTCTACACTGCACAAGGACTCTACAAGATCTGAAGACCATGGAATTTGGGATTGACCTCATTTTGAGGATCATTTCTTATCTTTTGCAAGTTAGTTTTGACTTTCTATTTTAGGCATATCTGATCCATTAATTCAGATCTAGATACTGTGTTGTAAAATCTATAAAGCTGAAAACAGAAGAGAAACACGGTGTTCGACTTTGGATACTCTTTTAGATTTTGTACTCAAGCTTCTCATTTTCATATTAAGTAATGCAAGCTTCTTTTGCCATAACTTGTTCAGATTTCATCTTCTTACCTATTCTGTACTTGCACCTAGATATTATATTCATGTTGTTATGCTTATCTATGCCCAATAATTGTCATCTTATCATTGCATTCATAAGTTAAACTCTGCAAGTATTTCTATGATTATTGTAATTGGCCATTTATATATGTTTTATATATGATTATGTTGGTATAATAGTTATTCTCCACACATCCATTTACTCGTAAACTCTCTGAACATTTGTGGTTGAAATCCTTGTCCATCTAAATGTGTTCATGCATGTTTTGAGTGAGGAGTGATTCAATCATCCAACTTGATCCAAACCCACACCTATTATTGAGAAAATAGTTTCCAAAAAGATTAAGTTACCAAGCATATCTGACTTACAGCCTAGGAGAGTTTCTTGGAGCAATAACAAATTGGCGTCATTGACGGGGAGAGGAGATCAAAGCTCAGCTTCCTTGGGAGATGACAAGATCCATCTTTGATGATAGACAAAGTCTGGACATATATTTGGTTGTAATCATCTATCTAGCGACTCCATGAAGGACGGATTCAGTGGCGACTCCACAACATTTAGATGTCAAAAGCGTTTTCTGCCCTTTTGGCTCGGAGGTTGGCACCTCTCAATTTTTCTAATGTGAAATTGTGTCCATATCCTTAACCCATTTGTTGCTAAAAGGATTAGCGCTTAGCCTATAAGAATTTCCAAAGGACCCATATGACTAGGGTCTGGGAACCCTACGCTAGTCTGAAAGGAGCTAGCCCTTTTAGCTTTGGGACTTTGGAACTTATGAGTCCAAAACCCTCGAAAATAGTTGAAGGCCGGAGTCGCGAATAAATGAGGTTCGTAGATCTGGGGATCCAGTGGAGACCTCCCTCATCCATTAGATCGAACTTAGGAAGGGTAGTCTTAACTGCTTCAACGAAGTTCCACTTCGAGAGAATAGGAGTGGTATAGCTCCGAAACTCCTGAGTGTCAGAGTCACGAAGTTAATCGGAAAGTGGAGCTATGCGTGTCCACAAATCAATGACTATCTGGAAGTTCGGGTATTCGGCGGTATAGGGATGCGCGAGTTTCCCTAGAGCTCTGCAAGCCGGAGTAAATCTTGGCCGTGAATTCTAGGTACACATGGGGATAGATCAGGCGTGGTCCAGAGAGGAAGCTGGAAGATACACGTCGAAACTCCTGAATGCCAAATTTTCGAAGTGACGTGGATTGTCGATCCTCGAATCCTTTGGGATCCCTCTCAGTCGTCAATCTAAGGAACCCCCCTTGACTACCCAACCAACCGAGAACGCAACATGGAGCGACAGGCGACCCCTACTTGTCCCCTGTAAAATTTTGTTCATTGAACTAGAGTCGTTGGCTGAGAGGCTACATGGCAAGCAATCCTATAGTCCGGAGACCTGGTACTCCGAAGGAACTTGGCCAAGATTTTTCAAGGTGTGAAAACTCCCAAATTCGTGAACGGAGGAGTGAATCTCCACCGTTGATAGGTAGAGGACATGTGGCGCTAGATCTGAGAGTCCAAAGATTGGACTCTTCGGGGGATTCACAATGTGAGGAGATGGTAAGATCCAAAGCCCGGATCCGCGAAGTAAAGGAAACCGTGGATCTATGGATCTACGTGGACAAATATCAACCGTGAGATTTGAAAGAAGTGAGAATATCGTATGTCGGAGGCTAACGTGGCTCACTGATGTCATCCCGGGTGATGTGGACCTGCAACTAAGGTGCCACATGTCACCCAGATATGGCTGATTTACAAACCTCTTATGCCTATTAGAGCATGACACGTGTCACCCCCTAATGAGGACACTTATCACCCCTGGCCCTCGCCATGTGTCAGCTTCTAGTTCGTGCCCGCCTAGCCAACGTGGTTGGTGACGTGTCTGAGACTCCGGTAGTCTGGATAAATTCGGGAGTTGAAAATATTTGGGCATATTATCGTAAAGGGATGTTCAACGTCGATCATTGATTCAAACATCGAATGTTCAACGACGATCGTCGATTGCTGAAACGCTGAAAATGTAGGACGACGATCATTGAAACGCTAAAAACGTAGGACGACGATCACCGATTGTCGAACACTAAACGTCGAAAAATGGATGTTCAACGAAAAACACCGAACGTCGATCACTAAATGGTCAAGGCCATGTGGAGAGATTTTGAAACTTCGGGGAGTGAGAAAAGGGGAGTTCAGCGCCGAATGCCGAAGACCCCAACTATTAATGCTCAGATAACTTTGAGAGGCGATAAATTGCAGACCAGAGCTCAGATTTTAGTGTGGTGGTGACCATTAGAAAGATCATGACGAGCAGTAGCCAATGGAGAGCCGAGAATTAGGATTCGAGATAATTAGGAAAAACAAAAATTTGATGCCCCATCCCTAGAAAGGGTATTTAGGGGTAGGGTTTGTTACAACAGGAAATGAAGACAATTAATAAAAAGTAACTCTAAAACAACTATGGAAATACAACACATACCAGGGGACCTCTTGGCATATGTTGTTTAGACAAAACTCAAAGTGTGTAAGAAATTTAACTCATCAAATTGTTCAGAAATCCTTTGTATTCAACATCAATGTAAAATCAACAATTAAAATGTCTTCGATGATGAGTACAAAATTATCCTTCTACCATTGATCCCCTATTCTTTGATGATATTTTTATACAAAATATTCAATGGGTAAGATAAGAACCAATTCCCCAATCCTAGAGCTAACCAATCACATCCAATCTGGATTTTACAAATTAAGAAAATTAAAAATCAAGCGCAAGAAGAAAATATGGAAATTCCATTTTAAACAAACACTTGTACAACCCATGTATTACACTTTTGGGGAATCTACCCCAACTTATACCTAAATGGCTCTATTCCGCACAAAACCCATGTCGCAGAATTCCCTGATTCCTCCTCATCACTCCTAAAATCACCTTTGAATATCACTTCCTGGAAATTGCAAATTACACTATGTTTTAAAAAAATAATTATAGAAATTGTAGACTGGATATCCATTCTAGCACATGGAATGAAATCTTCTTGATCCTGTGAGTTGTATCCTTGAGCGGGATTGGTTGAACCTAATCTCTCATTCCTAGGCATTGAATCCCAGATTTTATGAAAAACTTACAGAATTACTAGTAATTCCTGTGAATTTCCTGTAACTGCATGTTGATTTTGACCATGTCTTGACCGCTGGGGTTCGTACATTATGAAGATGGAGAAATAGGTAATTCACCATCTCGTGGTATCCATGAAGTGCCTCCAAGTAGAATTTATCCTTTTGAATGAGGGAAAGTATCCTAACCTCCAATTCCTGTAATAACTTAGAAAACAGAGTTAATTCTCGTAAAAACTAATTTATAGCCAATTGTTTTCAAAACTAGTTTTAATTATCATTTACAAGAAAAACTAAGAGTTTTCTTCCAAAAGACAACTTATTGCCTTTTTTGTGCATATTATGCCATTAAGTAGATGAAAATTGACAAACGTAGAGGTTTTTAAGGTAAAAATGGAGGTGAATGGGCCTGATGAAAATATCAAAATCGACACCCAACAAGTATTTCCTAGCAACTAGAATTGTTGATGATATTACCAAGTTGTACAAATTTTACTACTTTGGGTCATCATCTCTTCCATCAATTTTTATTGCTCATAGTTTCAACTTTAGAAAACTTTGACATGAATGATTTGGGAATCTAAATTATCACTCATTATAGCAACTATATAATTATAATATGGTGATTGATCTATTGGAAATATGTTTTTCATTGATGTCAAAGATAGGGAGAGACTACATATGTCCAAGATAAATATTGCAAGATGGAAATGGTTGGAAATATTGTTTTTGGATTTTTGATACTCAGTTTGGATACCCTATCTTTGTAAGCCTTTTTACTCTGAAGACATAGCTCAAATGAGACATAGGATATATGGTTGAAAATATTATTCAGAGAACTTTCTAATGATATATGGAACTCCCTCTAACTCCATAGGAATGAAGAGATATGAAAGATTCTTTCAGGTCAACCCATCTGTTAGCAATAAAAAATGAACTGGTATTTTTTAGAGTGTTCTCATTACTCTCTTTTTGACTTGTCATTTTCTTAGGTCTTTTGGACAGTTTCATAACTTCCAAACCCTTCATTAATCTCTTGTTGATGGCTTTCACCAAGGTTATTTTCTGACCTGCATACCAAAAGATACAATAAATGTTACTTAGCGTATAACCCTAGCTCTTATGGTTTTATTATTTTCTAACAAAATATACATTTTTGTAAAAATACCAAAAAGGATGCGTGTGCATAAGTGTCAATCTCTAATCATATTCCTAAGCGTAACCTAGCTTATGATTTTTATAGCTTTTACCAAAAGATTGGAAAGGCCCACAAGCCGATTCTCATACACAGCCCCAAATCATAGTCAAGCTACAAATCAACAGGTTCAAGCCACGAGTCGACACACCAGCCAAGTGCAAGTGCCAAGCTACAGGGGATCAAAGGTTTCAAGCATCGAGTTGACAAATTTGAGATTACAGGTGTTCAGTGTTTGTGCCGAATAAGAAGAACTGTTATTAACCAAGTGCTAGCAACAGAGACATATCTACAGTTGTGTTGATGATACAGGTGCCACATGAGTTTGTATGTGTCAAGGCGTAGAAAGGTCGTAGTCAACCATATATGCAAGTGTTGTTATGAATTCAGGCCATGACATTGAAATAGAAGCGTTATATCAGGGTGATCAGGTACCAGTCGACATACAAAATCAATTCCATGAGTCAATCCATAAATTAAGCCACGAATCAAGCTGCAGGATTTTGCAAATTTGTCAACAAAAGATCGAATGCTCCAGATATCAAACAAAATTTGCAGGGTCTGGATGATAGAGCTTGATAATTGTCCACTATCTAAAACATGGTGATGTGCTTGCAGTGACTGCATGTTTCAGTTTTTCCTGTCCAGCACTAGAATTCCTTATGAGAAAATATGCCCAAGTCTATATACATCAATGTGAGCAATAGACATTGTGTTTTAAAGAAAAGAACAACAACATTACTCCATTTTCAATCATATTGGGGTTATCCGTTCAGAACATGATGATTTTGCATTGCGAACCAGGTTCTGCTTTCAAAGTCTGAACCAATAATTAATGTCGAGTGAAGCAAGGAAGTCAAAGGAAATATGTATGATATCGTTGTTGAAGGTTTTCGACTTCTGAACAGGTGGATTGGTCATGTTTGGGAACAATGTGCATGGAAATTCTCCAGACCTTGTAAGGATGTTGTTCCTCTTGATCCAGATGATCTCTCTGCAAATATTTCAGATTATGAGAAGGTTGTTCGGTGCAATTATTCCCATGAAGAGAGAAGAGCAATGGTTGAGCTTACACCAGAGCTTGAAGACATGGCATTTTCGGTGGAAGATGTTGTGGCAGCTCTCTCCACATTCTCGTTGGAGGATGACATGTTGGTAATGTTTGCTTCGAAAATAGCTGATTTTAGCAGTTGGATTTTGCATTGCAAGTCCATCATTGGTTGTTTTGGTACATCTGCACTACAGTTGCGAGATTTTCTTGTCCAGACAAAACAATTCTTTGGAGAGAGCTCTACAGAAGGTCCAAATGTCAATTGCACTTAGGGACACAGAGGACTGTTGTGTCTGTAATGGGAAATCAAGAGAAAATTTTGAAAAAGTCTAATTCACTGTGAAGAATGCAAGGACGGGTATCACCCTTCATGTTTTGGGCTTATGCAATCTTAAATGTGGACAAATAGACAAGTTGTGTGCCTGTTTTGTACTGCTATAAGAAGTGGATCATTAGCTAATGTTGATGCCTGCAGAATGGTTTCACAAAAAAATCACCCTACTATTGGCGTTTTTGTAGAACTCTTGAATGAGTCAAAATGCCTTCCTCCATGCAGGATCCAGGAGGTAGAACTCATTCAGGGCATTATCGAACGTGCAAAGAAGTGGAAATATTATTTAAGAGCAATCACTAGTGATTCTCTGGTTCCCCAAGATAAAAAATTCTATATTAGACTTGTTATTACACTAAAGACAATTGAATTGGTGGAGGTCCAAGTAGAAGAAAGCAATAATCTTACTAACAGAGTTTTGAGATCGGATCTAACTGCCAGTCATAAATCAAGTTTGTTCACTTCAGCTTAAGATTTTCTACAAGAGTTTGCACCATGATCCAAAATAGTGTTGTTTCGTTGGAGGTTTGTCATGAAACACATCTAACAGGGATACCCATCAATCCCTAGGTTCTTGGTGTTGAAGCAACGGAGGCCCTGGATGAAGTGAAAAAAGAATTGGTAGATGCGCCTTTTCTTCTTCTGTTATGATCAAAATCTAGGAGCAAACAAGCACTGGAGAAGCAGACGGCTACAATGGCAGTGCTTTATGTCTCTGACTATGGATTTAGTGATCAGTTATCTCAAAGAATTCGACTTGCAGAATAGGACTATGGCTATTAAAACAATTGCAATGACCAATAGAACCGTGATAGGTGACAACAATACACAGCCATATGGTTACCCATCAGATAAGATATCACTTAGCAGAGCTGGCTACTTTCTCCAAGAAAGAAATAAAGCCTCCTACACAACAAATTGAGGTTTCTAGCCCTGTAAAAGGAAGAGGAGCATCATCAAAAAGACCATGAACACTCAGCAAAGCATCAAGGTAATCATTTTTGCAAATTTTGAAGTTTTGTACAAAGCTAAGTTTTCGGTGGTTTAGGCGAACAGGACGACTATTCATTAACCACCGAAAGAAGATCTTTCGGTAGTTAATACACCCAAAATTCCTCTGTGTTAACCACCGAAACCTGTAACTAGACAGAGAAAGCTAAATTTTGCACAGATCGAGGTTTTACTGATCCAAATCATTTGAAAACACTCGTAATGGATAGATGATGAATTATATAGTCAGATTCAAGACCCATTTTTGGTGTATAAGGATTAGAAAAGGTAGCCAAGTTGGTTTTGGTACCTATTTTGGTGGCAACAAATTAATATTTTTTGCACAACTTAGCAAATTCGAATTTTATCTCTTGGAAGAGTCATCAATCAGCCTTGGAAGGCTATTCTACACTGCACAAGGACTCTACAAGATCTGAAGACCATGGAATTTGGGATTGACCTCATTTTGAGGATCATTCCTTATCTTTTGCAAGTTAGTTTTGACTTTCTATTTTAGGCATATCTGATCCATTAATTCAGATCTAGATACTGTGTTTGAAAAGCTATAAAGATGAAAACAGAAGAGAAACACAGGGTTCGACTTTGGATACTCTTTTAGATTTTGTACTCAAGCTTCTCATTTTCATATTAAGTAATGCAAGCTTCTTTTGCCATAACTTGTTCAGATTTCATCTTCTTACCTATTCTGTACTTGCACCTGGATATTATATTCATGTTGTTATGCTTATCTATGCCCAATAACTGTCATCTTATCATTGCATTCATAAGTTAAACTTTGCAAGTATTTCTATGATTATTGTAATTGGCCATTTATATATGTTTTATATATGATTCTGTTGGTATAATAGTTATTTCTCCACACATCCATTTACTCGTAAACTCTCTGAACATTTGTGGTTGAAAGCCTTGTCCATCTAAATGTGTTCATGCATGTTTTGAGTGAGGAGTGATTCAGTCATCCAACTTGATCCAAACCCACACCTATTATTGAGAAAATAGTTTCCAAAAAGAT
>JASDQU010221010.1:7484-17838 GCA_032191745.1 Picea mariana
CAAGGTGACCTACCTATGAGTAATACTTCTTGAGGTAGAGCCCATTTCTAGGCTCCGCCAAAGCATTTCCCTCAAATTCGACCAGAGGATAAGTGCCCTTTTTTAGAACCTCTTTTATGATTAAAGGTCTAAACCACATGGGTTTGAATTTTCCTGCCCCCAGGGGGTCCTTATCTTGGTCATAGACCAGGACAAGGTCGCCTTCAGAGAAAATATGAGGATGATTGGATTGATCATACTGACACTTGACTTTATGTTTGTCAGCCTTGTTGGCCAGGGCCACATCACGATGCTGCTCATTGAGCCACTCAAGGTATAATAACCGTTCTTCAAGTGGAGAAGTGTCTGGCAATAATTGTACTGCCAACTTTAAGGACAGGATCTGACATTCGATAGGAAAGACTGCTTCCAGCCTGTAAACAAGTTGAAAAGGTGAGAAATCTATTGCAGTCTTAATAGACATTTGGTAAGCCCATAATGTCGAGTATAACATCAAATGCCAATTTGACTTGGCTGAGTTGATCATTTGTTGTAGGATGGTCTTAAGAGATTTATTTACACCTTCCACCTGACCATTTTCTTGGGGGTAGTAGGGTGATGAATGTTCTTGCCGCAACCCAAGCTTTGATGTTAACTAAGTCATCATCTGGTTCTGAAAGTGACTACCATGGTCAGTGACAATCTCTCTCGGGACATCGAACCTTGCTATTATCTAGTTGAATAAAAAGAGAGTCACAGTCTCTCTATCATATTTAAACGTTGGCATAGATTCAACCCACTTCATGAATTAGTCTACGACTACAATGATATAACGGTGCCCCCTTGGTGAAGGAGGGTTGCATGTAGTGTAATCAATCCCCCACTTGGTGAAGGGACCAACTATGATGATAGGAAACATGGGAGAAGATGTGCCCTCATCTTCCAAGAGAAGATCTGACACAGGTGGCACTTCTTGACCGATTCGATACAATCTTTTATTAGTGTCAGCCAGAAGTAACCTTCTTGTAAAATCTTTTGGGTTGTTGCCAACCCAGACAAATGACCGCCACATTCTCCGGTATGGAAATCGTTAAGCACAATAACTGCTTCTTTGTGAGAGAGACATCAGCGCAGGATGCAGTCTACACCTCTTCAATACAACGTATCGTCGAGTATGAGATAATTCTTGGCCTGATGGCATATACGGCGATGCTCATCACGAGAAGCAGAGGTGGAGCACTTCAAAGTTTGGAGATAGATAAGTATATCTCCATACTAGGGATCCGAAGATGTGATCAAAAACATATATCCTCTGATAGGCGACTCTTTGACAACAACATCACCTGACTCAACCGGAAGTTCTGAAATAAGTTCTGCGAAGACCAATGACTTTTTGGATTTCACTGAAATGAAATCTAAGTCAAATTTCTGGAGGACGACTATCCATCTACTGATCTTTTCACCTATTACCCCTCATGTCAACATGTATTGAAATGGATTTACAATGACAATGATAGTGGTCTTGCGAAATAGAACATAAAGACAGAACCGTTGAACAACATGGACTGTTTCCAACGCAAGTTTTTCAATATGAGAATAATTGAGTTCCGGTCCAACTAGGCCTCATCTCAGGTAATAGATCACATATTCTGAGAAAAAATCATCTTCCTGAACTAAGACCATGCCGATGGTTGACTCTGCTGCAACCAGGTATAATAAGAAATATTTGTTATAGTTAGGTGGACGAAGCAGAGTGGCAGTTGTGAGGTCATGTTTTAACTCTTCGAAAGAGCGTTGAGCAGCATCATCTTAATAAAAAGGAATGTCTTTCTTCAGTAAGCACATAAAGCCCTTTTTTATCTCAGCATAGTTAGTGATGAAATGCCTCAAAAAAATCACCTTGCTGAGATAATGGTTGTTGCTTTCCTTAATGGTTGTTGCTTTCCTAGGATTAACTAGATGAAGCTTCTACCGAACAGGCTTGGCATCTGGATAAGTTGTGATTTCATGTTCGACTATTTTTGGATCGATGCCTAGAATTTCCTCGTAAGACTAGGAAAAAACATCGCAGAATTCTTTAAAGAGATATGTGTAGATATGAATCTCTTGAGGGGAACAGTTATCTTCAAAAAAAACATTCTCCACGACGCCAGGGGTTCTGGAGATATTGATTGGTATGGTTTCAACGATAGTTTCCATATTACCCTCAGCATAAACCTCATGTGTAGCTAAGGGATTAATAGGACAAGACCTATCTCCAGTCATAGTCAAGGTGAATTCTCTAGCTTCGATTCTGGTTAACTCTAGGAGGAAGTATGATCAGTGATGGAGATCATCCCAAGGTTTGTCTGGACTAGTCATTGCTTCAGTTACTACTTTGTCAGAGGGAAATACTAAGTCTAACGAATCGGTGTCAGTGAGAGAACCTTGAGCCCAAATAGGCTCTAGAGTCGAATCTAACTCTTGTGCAGGAGTTGGATCTGTGTCGGCCAAAGCTTGTTGGACTAAAGAGTACGATACTTCAGCTGTGGACAAAGGCATGGACATGTCTGGGTTCCCTGTCCCTTCCATCGTGGCTGATGGGGAAGGAAGTATCCACGGATTGTTGAAGTAAGTCGTGTGAAATGACGAAACTTGGAAAATCCCAACCTTATGGTGGTCGGAAATGAACTTGACATCGCCTTGAGGGGGCGGGTAATCGAAGGTACCCATCAAATATGGGCACAAACCAACCCCTACGTTGACTATGCCTAGTTGGGGATTATCAATCATCGGGACCACAGATACCCCCAATGAAGGGTCAGGTCTGGAGAAAGACAATTGATCAATGGTTACAATATGGTCTTTGTGTGGAAACAACAAGACCTAGAAAACTGTAGCAACCACTTATTGCATGGCGTAATTCCAACTCCTTCCTAACAAGAGATTGTAGTCGAGGGACGCGTTGACTACTTCTACCTCGACGCACACGGTCTTCCCTCCTAACTACACGGGGAAAGAGGGAATGATACCATGTGGTTGGAACGAATGACCGTCAAAAGCAGTGAGAAGAGTAGGTGACGAAAACAAAATGGACTAGCCAATGGCCTTCCAACATGCCAATGACATAACGCATGTCAAGGTGCCCTCATCAACCACTGTGCGGAAAATATTCCAAGTAAAAGTTTTTGTGGGGTGATCCACTACTATCTGAAATGCTACGTGGTAAGGAAAATGAGGTTTTAAGTCAATTGTATCCAACATGATTGTACCTGGATTACAAGTCTTGGTAGATCCAAAAGCAGCTAACAAAGCTTTCCTCTAGGAAGGGCAGCTTTGGAGGACCTCCAAAGCGGACATCACACAAGGGGTTTGAGACAAATCCTCCACCATAGAATAGTTTTGGGTGGCCCTACGTTTGGGTTGTGAGAATATTTTTTGAACGTGCCTTTTGGGATGTGTGTCATTGTTTCGCCCAAAGTCTTCTCGATCTGGAGAGGAAGAGATGGGAGTTCAGCTTCTTTGCCCTTCTCAGAAGTGCTTGGTTTACTATAGTCATGTGCTCTAGTTGATATAAAAGCATCACCCTTCATCATATACACATTCATGGATGCGGGATTGTTCAAAGACGGAGAGGGTCCTTGACTACTCCCTTCCACACTTGTAGAGGCTTAGGTTAGGTTTTTCCCATGTTGAAATGGATTGGTTAACACGGCAGGTTGTTGTTGTGTCACAAAATTTTGGGCCTCTGCAAGACGAGGACATTGGTGGGTTAGGTGGTCTTCCGCACACAAGTTGCATGGATACCTCACCTTCCATTTCTCGGTGTTTCCCCCGCCAGCATTATTAGTGGGTTTCTTATCCCCTTTACCCTTCTTTTGTTGTTTTTTCTTTCCTTCAGGTTGTTGGGTGGCCTTTGGATTTTTTGATTGCACTATGTGTACATCTGACATTTTAGTAGGGGGAGCAGCCAAAACAATATTTTGGTTGGCCGTTGTGTGTTGTATAGACAATTGTTGCAATTGATTCATCAGTTGTTCAGTGGGCTTTGTTTGTGCTAAACCAACAATACCATCAGCATGTGGTCCAACTCTCTATCTGGTTTTATCAAGTATTGAGCATGGCGCATCTGGAAAGATCTCGTATAATAAACCGGAATGAGAATAAATTAGCTCAAGCTGTTGAGCTCTCATGATGGAATCTTCTTCAGAAAACACTCCCAATGTTGCAACGTCTTTGAATAATTGTGGGACCAAAGACTTAAGGAACCACTCGAGCAGGAATGCTGGTGGGACTGGCACCTTAATTAAACTCTTCCATCATCTCCATTCTTGGATGTGATCAGATATGTGGCCTGCTTTTGTCTGTGTGAAATTGGCCAGCAATTATGTGCCAGTGTCGTATCTCACAGGTAATTGGAAATGGTTTAGGAAAGCCATTGCCAATTCGCCGAGGGAAGAGTATCTTGAGCGGTCGAGCTCAATGTACCATTTCACGACACTCCCTATGAGATTATGTTGAAACAATCACAACTATACGGAGTCATCTTTCAATGAGTTAGACGAGCACCAAAGATGGAAGGTGGTCACATGATCTCCTAGATCTTCGTTAGGCTTGGCCTTGAACTTTGGTATATCTGAAGGCAACTTCATCGGCATAGGGGGCCAACGTGGATCATGACAGATAGGGTCATTCAACAACCTTGTCAAGTCTGGAAAATGCAAGGTTGCCAGGAAAGGTAGTTTGGGTTGTTGGTGATAACCATGGAAAAAGGGACCTAGAGTTTGACTAGCACCAGGTTGCCAGGAAAAGTTCGGTTGTTGGCTTGGGTTCTGGTAAAAACCATGGCCATGACTAGCATACGGATTCTGCATGTGAGGAGACATCATTGAATGATTCCCAAAATAGGACGTAGATGGTTGGGCGTGCATTACATTCAAAGGACTTTGGGAAGGGTTGCCCGATGCCAATCCCATGGGGATAGACATAGTACCTTGTCCAGGGTTCCATTGGTTGTGAAAAGAATTTCCCTAGATCGACATTCCTGATGAGGGAACTGATCCTTGCCAAGAATTCCAAGGCCCTGATGTGGAAGAAGTTCCTGGGTTTTCCCCCTGTGCAGGAATAGTACCCTAGATAGGAATAGGTTGTCCGTAACCGGGATTTCCCCCAGTCGGGAAAGCAGCTGAAGAGAAATAATTGTTATCAAATGCATCGAACAAAGAAAGCGGTGTTGAACCGACCAAAATATTATGAGAAGGTGGTCCTTGACCCCCTGCTCCAAATAAACTATGGTGTGTAGGTAGTCCGATGGATTGTTGGTGGGTGCCATCGAGTGAAGGGGACAAAGGAGGTATATGACCTCCCCCATAAGGGAAAGTATTAAAAGGAGATGAAGTGCCCCCCATGTGGCCTTGCAGAGGAGAGTTAGAGCTCCCTGCCCCCATACCTAAAGTCTGTGAAGTGGAGTAGGAAAGTACAGGACTTGTACCTGAGCTAGGCATCCTGTATGAGAACGGAAGGCCTGTCGTACTCGGTGTGAAAGGGGTTGTGGCTGCGGCCATAGATGAGATTGGACCACTATTCGAGGTAGAGGTGGTCGAGACCATGGTGGCTCAGACCGGTGATGGTGGGTTAGGAGGAGGAAAATCTCTTGTGGTGATAATCGTAGTGGGAATTGAAGAATTCCTAGAAGAAGTGACAACATTTGTTTCCATTGTTGCGTGTGACATTATCTGGCACTCGTAAGGGTGAATCGATATGATGATGGGTGCCGAAATATTAGTGGCTGGAGTTTCATAAGGACCAAGAGCTTTCACTCCAAAGTCTAAAACGTTCATTTCCTCCGGATGTTTGTCAGGTGCAATTTCTTGTGACTCGGTCGCTTCAAAAGACCCTTGTTGGTCTAGCTTTTGCCTTAGTGATGGTGGAGGTGGCTCCAGTGTAACTGGTGATAGGCCCAGAAGCCTTCGTGACCGGTAGAGATCATGATCCTCCACTGTGTGAGAAGATCAAAGAAACCCTAGGGATTTCTATTCGTTCAAAAAACAACACACACTAAAAAAGTTCCTCCAAGATAAAACAAGCAAACACTAAACTAGTTGGAAGAACAGTTACAACAACCAACACTAGAGAAACGTACCGGTGCAAGTGCAACTTGAACACGAAATCACCCTCCAGGTATACTCTGCAAAGAGTGGCTTGATGTTTTTCCTAGGTACCTTGGTATACCTCCACAATTACCTGTGTATGTCTCTAAAAAGATAGGCAACAAGGTTTCCAGCACGCGAACAGTCACCAGGTGGGTATAGTTGAAAGTCGGGTAGACCACAATGAGCAGGGTATTGATCCCGAAACCTATCAAAGGTATCAAAGGAAAGTGGTCCAGAAGACAAGTGAAGACCTCGAACGGATTCGAGACCCACGAAGCTCTGTGGCAAATGCAATCGATGGAATCCCAAGACAAGCCCTCTATATGTGTTCTCCACTACGATTGGTCCAGCTTTGGAGGGGTTATCTCCGCTACCTTTCCACACATGACCTCGTGTTTAGCCCCTGTGTTAGAGGGGGGTCCCAGATAAATTTCATGATACTAGACTTTGACACTCCCTAACTCAGACTCCAATGTTTGATTTAATGGCCTTGAAGGGTTTCCTCTCCAACCTAATTCAAGGCCCTAACCCTAAACTAGTTGGTTGACCCTACAAACATAAAAAGTCTAATGAATTTTAGATTTAGTGTTAATTTTTATGGTTTGTCTTAAGTCAAAGGTTATGAAAGTGAAACTAGTGATGTTTGAAAGACGAAATAAAAATAAACAGAAAGATGGAAACAAAATACCTTCACTTAGCTCAAATCTTAAACAACTTTTCAAACTTAAAAAATTTCTAAGATCTTTGAACAACAAACTCAAAGCAAGATTTCACTCGACTACGATCTAATTATGATCTAAGTAAACCGTCAAGAACTTATGAAATCAAAGACTTTTCCCTGGGTACTAATGCAAAACAACACTATTTAACCAAACAAAGAAATACAAGATTTTTTTTTATTTTAATGCTCACAAAGAAAAAAGGAAAAATATCAGCAAGTAAAAACCAAGAAAACTTCTGGCCTAAGCACAGATCACAAAGAGTCACTTTAAAAATCACACACAAGAAAATTAAAATTGGACTCTCACACTTGTCTAAAAACCCTATAAAAGAAAATTTTGAGGAAAACTTCTTAATGAAAAAGAAATTTATTGCTTTGATCAAACCTAAGTTACTGACCGCTATGACAGAGATCCAAAAACCTGAGAGGTACAACTCTTGTCAAAGGAAAGGATGACTGCCTCACCTTCAACAAAAAATTTCTCCACAAGCACACTGTTGATAGTTCAACAGTAAGCATGTGCATGCGAGCTGTGTAAAGTCAGAGCGTGTGTACACGTGTTCTGACCTTATACAGGCCACGTGTATCTCTAAAACTATGAGACAAATGAAAGGCCAAGCAATCCATCCCAGGCAGAGACTACTAGTACTGAGAACCAGGATCTCTTGAAGACTGAGACACTTACTTTAACAAAAAAAAGAAAACAATTCAAGTAAAACTTCATAGAATAAACCAATCTGAGGTGAAACCTAAGCTATAGACTGCAAACAACAAAGACTAGAAAGAGTTCCAGAAAACCCCTGAGAAGGACTATTTCTGACAGGAGAGAGGATGATTGCCTCTCTAAAAGAAATTTTCTGGAATCATACATGCGACTGACACTTCCTCAGCTAGCGTGTACACGCGGGCTGTGATAAGGTAGGGCGCAGGTACATGCGTGCAGACCTTATACAGTCCATGTGTACCTCTATGGGTCTCGAGAAAGAAAAAAAATGAAGTCAAGAAAAGAAACAGAGATATCTGGTATGGAAGACCAGAATCTCTGTTAGCTCAAACTTTTGCAGAAACTTTAAAAACAAGGAATGAAACCAGTTTTTAAAAATACCCAAAAAATATTCCCAGAAACCCTAGATATCCCCGGTATGGTCGCCAATTCTGTTGTGGGTGGGAAATCCTTCCTACGAACTAGCACTAAGGGTTTTATCATGCATGCAGAAACGACCTAAAGATTCTTACTTTTTACCATCATCCCATGCCTAGACCCCCATTACTCATATGTAAATACAAGGCTCAAGATATTAAGTTGACGTACCTTATTCTTTGTGTTTGATGTCAATCCCTTTTCACGCTTGGTCATTCTTTGACTGCAACTCTCCTCCCAATGCTGACCTGCATTCACTAAAGACAAACAAATAACTTCACATGCATTTGATCTATGAACTAATGGGTTAGAGATTTAATCATTCATACAATCAATATTCCAACAATGACAATCTCATATGGAGGGACGGGAAAATCAATTCTTTTATTAACTTCACAATGATACCTTACAATGATAAAGTCGGCTACTGCTCCTTGATCCTGGTCCTGGGCTCTTCTTCCACTGTCTTCCAACTACTTTTCTCTATACTTCTCTTTGCACAAGGATGACTAAAGGTTGGGACAAAGGGAATGCTCAATCGGGTATATTTTTTTTACTATGATTCTCCTCCTCCAAATGGGACCCCTAACCCTACTTTTATAGGCTAGAAGAAGCTAGGTATTTGTTTGAATGTTTGGCCATGCATGGTCGAAAGGTTTAGTTAACTTACCCAAAGCTGTGTTTTCGGTCAACAACTTTCCTTTTTCCGTGCTTTGTAGGTACACGCGGGTTGTCTTGGGTCATCTAGCGTGTACACATGTGCAGTAATGTAGCGGGGCACGTGGGCCTTTATAAAAGGGGTTTTTAAGAAGAGTTTTTCCACAGTGTTTTGGCAAAGAAGGAATCTGAGATGGCCTAATGCCAGGTAAGCATGTTTGGTGCAAATTAGGGTTATAACAAATATATAGGGCCAACCGAGGAATAGTCGCAGCAGAATCCTGACCAGTGATCCTATTAAAAGACAAGAAATTTATCCATAAGGGTATTTCAAAGAAATCACCCGAATCATGGATAAATCTTTGGCATTTCTGTTGGGTCTTGCAGATACTCTTGTAGGAGCTCTATTCCATTATTTTTTCCCTTAAGAAAAGTTATGGATTTGTCCTCTTTATAGGTGAGATTCAACTCTGGTAATTTCAACATTGTTTTGAAGATTGATGGTGCCAATGAAACATGGGAACCATTATGCAATGGAATTGTCCTTCTATTCTGAAAAAAATTATCTGCGCACCAGGTGACAATTTCTTTACAGTCGAAAAATTCAGGAACACAACCAACATGAGCCACTCCCGAGGTACAAATATTATTACTGTCTTTGTCTGGAAATGTTGCATAATACCAATAAGATCTTGACCAATGATAATTACAGTCTTCTCTCATGAATAAATTCAAAGTATCTCTGTAGAATTGTTGTTTTCTCTTGGCCATCTTCACCAGTTTGATGAACTTCCTTGTATCACTGCTTAGAACAATGGTAAGATAATAATACTTAAGTTCTATTTTCAATCGATGAATATAAGAATTAAATGTAATTGCCTTAATAAATATGTCATTTAATAGCATCCATTTCAAAATTCAATTTAGCAGTTGAGTCTGTAGAATAAATATTAAATATAACTCGAGAAGAGTGAAAGAAATATGACATGTCAAGACAGGGATTCAGAGATGGAAGAAATATTTAAATGATACCGCGAGTCCATGAGTCCACGAATATGTGAAATGGATAAGTATTGGTATTTATCAGTCGGGCTTGTATGGATGGATCAATAAATAATTATGAGTCCACGAAAAAAAAAAAAAACTAAGTGTTGGGAGCAGGCTTGTGAAAGAATAAAAGATACATCTTATGAGTCTTCCACCCGTGAACCCGCCAAGATATAGGAAAGTGTCTAAGTATGATACAATATGTAAGTCACGGAAAAGAGAAGTGTGTATTGTATGACACATAATTCTTGTGGGATCATAAAAATTTTAAGTATGGAAGAGTGAAAGAAAAGAAATGTATGGGGTTCAACAATCATGTCAACTTATATTTTTTCTTTTTAAAAATTTAATAAAAAAATTCTCTCTCGCTAAGAGTAATATTTTATAATGATCGCTTGGATTGGGTAATTATTTGAATAATTGTTTCTATAATTTGGGCAAGAAATCACAGAATTGGGTCTCTGCTTCTAAAAACATCATTCAAAGTTCTAAGGTTTCCCATATCTCTTAATATTTTATCATTTTGGTTCAATAGTGGTGGGGCATTGTCTTCAAATTTTACATTTTAATCTAGAAAATTTAGCACATTGAGGTTTTAGTTTCTTTCTACCATTTATCACCATGCTATAATCAAATATTCACAAAAAAAATCATTCCAAAAAATATCTTTAAAAAAAA
>JASDQU010221011.1:3094-17724 GCA_032191745.1 Picea mariana
ATCGCAAAAGATTTAATTCATAAAAAAAATTGGAGGTAGCGCTGAGTATGGAGGTAGCCATACTTGAGAGTGGATGGGAGCGTTGATTTGTCGGCGCTTTGTGGTGCACAAATTGGGTGAGCTGATTTTAGGAGCCTCAATTACCTAAAACCCATTCAATTACGTTTTTTGTTTTCAAGAAATATCTTGAAACCTGTACACAATTGATTTTGGCTTACTTCTTGTACTTGCTCAACTTGTTCTCATATCATTTATTTGGCAGCAGAAGAAAAACAGAACATAAACTAGCATGATAAAATTGAAAACAATAACCACACATTATAACATTTCTCAAACAATTAAAATAATTAATTATAATTAAATCTACAAATTATTCACAAAAGAATATATACATAAGCAACTATTAAAATATAATTTATGAAACAAACCTCAACACTTGAATAATTTGAAATAAAGACACGAATCAGCAATAAATGATAAGCAATATTACATTAATAGTGCATAAATTGAAACTAATAAAACAAAGTAAAACATAATGTTAACAACAAAATAAAAATCATAATGTTAGCAACAAAGTTGTGATAGGTTTGACTTTGCTAAAACATTATTTTAAACTTACTTTTACAAAAAAATTGGAAGCATTTTTATAATATTAAATAATCTTGGCTGAATGTTACATTGTTCAAAACTCTTTTGGGAAGGATCTACAACTATGACACCAAAGAATTAATTTGAGTTGTGATAGGTTTGAGTTTGCTAAAACATTATTTAAAACTCATTGTCACAAAAATTGGAATCATTTTCAAACTATTAAATAATGTTGGCTCAATGTTACATTGTTCAAAACTTTTCTCAAGGATCTACAACTATGACAACAAAGAATTAATTTAGCTTTACAATTAATATTTTTTTTCAAAATACCATAATAGAATGAATTTTTTTTTAACATTTATATATATCTAAACATATTATAATATAATAATATAATATTTGAATTATTATTATTTAATTATATTATAATATTTAACTATTAATTTTATTATAATATAATATTTAAATTATTATTAATTAATTATATTATAATATTTAATTATTAATTTTATTATAATGATGATTAAATTGGAATATTATCATAGTATTAAATAATTTTGGTTAAATGTTACAATGTTCAAAAGACTTTGGAAATGATCTACAACTATGACGCCAAATAATTAATGTGACTTTATAATTGAATGAATTTTTTTAAAATATCATCATAATAGAGAATTAATCTTGCTTTATAATTGAATATTTTTGTTAAAATATTATAATAGAGTTAACCTATTTTGACCATTTATATATATCTAAACATATTATAATATAATATTTGAATTATTATTATCTAATTATATTATACAAATTATAATATAATATTTAAATTATTATTATCTAATTATATTATAAAAGTGTCTTTTTAGTTGACGGTTGTTGCAATAAAGATGTATGAGAACGTTATTGCTAAGTTTAAAAACATTGAGGGCTGGTCAAAAAAGATTAACTGCAATATCAGAGTCAAACAAGGTTGTCCCTTGTCCCCTACCCTTTTTGGCATATACATTGACAAGTTAGAAGAATGCTTGGAAAAAGAAGGTTGTGTTGGCCCTACTCTCAGTAGTATAGTCATCAATCTCCTTCTTTATGACGATGATATCGTTCTTATGGCAAGGAGTCCCCATGATCTTCCAAACCAACTAAGAATCCTCAAGGAATTTTGCTCCAATATGGGTATGACTATTAATACTGATAAGACTAAGGTCATGATTATTAAATCCAATAAGACCCCTTATGATACTTTTGTATATGACAACAACAATTTGGAGGAAGTGACTTCATATAAGACTAAGGTCATGATTATTAAATCCAATAAGACCACTTCTGATACTTTTGTATATGACAACAACAATTTGGAGGAAAAGACTTCGTACAAATATCTTGGAATTGATATTCACCACAAGCTCAATTGAAATTATAGCATTGAGAAAAGGATTATTGGGGGATGGAAAGCTTATTATGGGCTTGAAAACAATTGTAAATCAGTTGATCTTTGGAGTTGGGATAAGAAGAAACTCCTCTTTGAGGCTCTTGCTACCCCTGTTATTCTTTATGGATGTGAAGTCTGGGGCTGTAGTATATCTCGTGAATCCTGGAGAAAGATAGAGCAAATACAAAAGAATTTTATAACCTATAATCTCAAAATTAAAGGAAATACACCCTATCCCATCCTCCTCTTAGAAGCAAGCCTCTCCCCCATTGAGAGCATGGCTATAACTAGATACCTAATGTATAAGAACAAGTTAAACAACATGGAAGACAAGAGGCTACCTAAAATTGCTTCAAAATCAAGTCATAACCACCATCGACTCAAGCGACGATGGCATAAAGACACCTGGTCTTGGCTAAACTATTGGGGAAACATGGAAGAAACCATTTTGGAGAATAAAGATACTATTAAAAAAAACGTCAAATCAAAATTTAAGGAGAAAATGTGGTGTGATAAAGAGTTAGAGGAAAAAAAAAATTAAGGTATTATAAAGATGTAATCAACCCTAATCTAGAAGATCAAAATTATTTATCTGTTTTGCCAAGTGTAAAGAAAAAAATAAGCATTGCTAAGATAAGAACAAATTCTCACGAGCTCCATAGTGAAATTGGGCTTTGGTCAATTCCTAAAACTCCATGGGATGAAAGAGTGTGTCACTTTTGTGACACTAAAAAGGTTGAAGATGAAAATCACTTTCTCTTAGATTGTCCAGCCTATACCCATATTAAATCTCATTTTCAAAATATTTATCACACTACCAACCTTCCTAACCTCTTAACTCAACAAAGGTATGGTGATCTTGGAAAGCTTCTCTTAATTCTTTTTGAGCACGAAAACAAAATTCTATAAAATCACTTACCCTCTTAAGGTTCGATAGACCAATTCGATCTTAATGGACATTAATCATCATCATCATCATGTTTAATTATTAATTTTTCTATAATGATGGTTAAATAAATAGTAATTACTCACTTAAAAACCAAATTAACAAAGATAACACAAATTAATAAGAAATGATAAACCATAAGACATTAAAAATGTATGAATAAATAAAAATAATTTTAAAAAGTTAAGAATAATATTTAAATTTAATTTAAAAGGTTAAAACTTAAAAATAAAATTTTAATTTTAATTTTTTTAAGTCAGATCTATTGAAAATGAAAACAATTAATAATTTTTTTGTTATAATTTAATGTTGATAACTTCATAGCATTAACATTTATGAATGCATCTCTTTACTGGTTTACGTTTTCACATGATACTTAATCATGCAAACAAATTACTCTAAAACAATTAATAATTTTTTTTTATAATTTAATGTTGATAACTTCATAGCATTAACATTTATGAATGCATCTCTTTACTGGTTTACGTTTTCACATGATACTTAATCATGCAAACAAATTACTCTCCGGCTACATGATTATCACATTTAAATGATATGTACGCAACTTTCTCTTACTGGGCTTATTAGCATGCAGCACCTCAACCTCATTACCACGGATTGCACGTATCATATTAGGGACTTGCATTAGTTGTTATGGAATTTTAATTGTGGCATAGGCATAGGCCATGCCAAGTTTGGCAGGTGTTCAATTTAAAGTTACGGCCATGTTATCTATTTTATAGATGAATGTATTTTCTTTGGCGTTTCATATTATGGCTGCCTTTTAAAGTTACGGCCATGTTATCTATTTTATAGATGAATGTATTTTCTTTTTGGCGTTTCATATTATGCTGTCTTTAAATTCAGTCATTGTTTATAGGTAAAATATAGTTGTGTTTATAGGTAAATTAGCACAGTCTTAAAGTGGTTGGTGTTATGGACAACTGAAACGCACATAAAGCTGAGGAAATCCAAAAGTTAATCTTAAATATGGTAATTCCAAAGGTTAATCAGTTAAACTGGCAATCATATGGTGGTACAGTAATTTCTTAATATGATTAGGTAAATGTTAAAAAGTAAACAGGTTAACTGATGCATTCAAAAATACAAGGAAGTTATAAAGAGTAAATGACATTCATTGATTTGGGAGGACGACTAAGAATATTTCAGCATTTTTAATTGTTAGCCATCAAATTAGAATTTTAGATTAAAAGGTGATTAATTGTGCCCATCTCCAATAGGTATATGCTTTTGGCGTAAATATAATTGTCAACCAACACCATAAATTTATTTCAATTAATATGTGTAGAATTGAACCCGACATCCCAGTTCATTCAGTCAATATGCTATCGTTCAAAGTATATTATAGCATATTAAAAAAGATTTAAAATAACTGCTTAAGTTGTTTCTTTGATTTCCCGAAAGGTACCAGCTAAATTCTGAAGAGTTTCGTCGCTGACGGGATAATGGCAATTAGGGCGAGGCAAGGGAGAAAATTTAGTAACAGGTCATCCATTGGGGCCATGTCTGCAGAGAGTGGAATCATAATCCTCATGTGGCAAACGCTTTTTGTTGTCATGGCAATTAATGGTTTTGCTTGCAACCTCATTACATCATTGGTATTCACAATCCTTCTTCAAGTTCTCTACCAGATCAAATTGTATTCATGCATGGAAGTTGATTAACTATATATATTTTTAATTTTTTTGGTTATAACAGAGAAGTTTTGGTTTGAAGTTGTTTCAATAACTTAATCTAGATTCCAAGCTGCTTGAAAAACTGTATCGAACACAACTAAAGCCCCTTTTGTTTTCTTTTCCAAAATTTGTATTAACAATAATAAAGAAGGAAAAAGGTTAGCAAGGGGACAAAGTTTGGCAAATCCCAATCCCAACAACCCATTGCATGTAAACATCGAATCCATTTTGCTCCCTGCTGAAATTTGTAGATGTCCCTTTCATTTGTATTATACTTTCATTTTTCAAAAATTCTGACATTTTGTATGTATTTGAAAGGGCCGAAGCTCTTAAGGAGAGTTGTTTTTTGATCTTCAATTGAATGAAAAAGATAAATCTTATGGAATATATGATTTGAACATAAGAAAGAGATGAATGATCTGTAAATATTAACCCTGTCACATAGTTGGCAAGTTGAATGTATTTCTCGATTCTTTTTTCTTCTGATGTGATCAAGTTGACGAAATACAAGTATGTCGTGCATTTTACACTATAACATTACTAAAACCCTAGTTTATCATATTATAACATGAGGTTAACCGAAGGTCGAAAACTTATTTAAAAAACTTGTTTAAAAAATTATAATAGGTTAAAAATAATTTGTTATAAAAAAGGATGATATGAAAATCTCAATCATACCGATTTCTGAGGTCAAAAGTAAAGTTTTATTTTGATAGCAGAAGGCTTAGAACAGCTCCTCTTTGTATCCAATCACATAAAGTCCCTTGCGGTATCTTCGACTCTGATTGCGCAAGCACCTGCCCAAAATTCAAATTCCCGTGTTGAAACCAACCTAGAATGCAACTTTATAACCCGAGGGCTGTAACATAGGCATACCTAATTTCAGGGTTGAACAACGGATTTCTCTGTACAAAAAGTGGCTCATGTGTGAGTGAGTATCCTCAAAGATGCAATGGAAAAGGCATTTAGGCAGATGGTTCAGGCGACTTGGGTAGATAGTGCATGTATTAATTGCATGCACACATCAGCTAATAGGTTAAAGGAAATCACACACGCACTTTAGTTTTGTCATTAAAAAACCTTAAACCTTTCTAATTTAGTTTTTTTACATTTAGGTATTTTTTTTACAATGGGCGCCGTTCAGTTCCCAGGTGTTGGTTGTTCTTGGGGTGCCGTCATTTCCAGTGTTTACCAGGTCTCGTCGGCTCCAGTTTTTACCAATTGTGCGTTTGTTTTTAAAATTAATGATGTTTCTTGGAGACTTAAAAATAATGTTTCCTGCGATTCTTCATTAATAATAACGTTGCGTGGAGACTTCTTCAACCGTTGAGTGGAGAGTTAAAAATAAGGTTACATTTTCGTTACTGTGAGCTTGATCATTTTACTTTAGTTTCTTAATGGTGTGAATGGAAGCTCAATGGATGATTTTATAGTGTTAATGAAAATAAAAAAGTGGATTTTGAAAATAATTAATATATAATTAAAATAATTTAAAATTATATTAAAATTAGAATTGTATTAAGATTAGGGTTTTCAATAGTGTAAATGAAAACTCAATAGAGAAGGCTTCTGAAAATCTCATGATTTTAATAAAGCCAAAATATAAATTTTGAAAATAATTTATACATGATTAAAATAATTTAAAATTATATTAAGATTAGGGTTATATTAAATTTACGATTATACTAAGATTAGGGTTTTGGCCAGGTGCATGTGCAATCGATTCGGAGCTACACAATTATATTAGTTGTACAGGCGTCATTTTACAAGGAAATAATTGGTTGCTTAAGGATAAGTGGACCTCACCTTAATTGATATCCGACGCCAGAACGAAGTAGAAGGGAAATCAAAACTGGTATCTGAATCGATATTTGACTGGTGGACTGAGAGAGATCTCCTAATATATAGAATCGGAAGATAGATGAGTTGTTTTCTCCTTACTGCCTAATCTGTTAATATTTCCTCAGCGGGGTGCCGTACCCACGGGATTGTGCGGAAATTGTGTAGAACTAATCTGCACATGGGGTTATAGAATCTGCGATGATGAAGAGGCGCTTATTGACCACATTATAACCGACACTTTTTCCGAAGGTTAGAAGGCGCGACATGATGGCCGACATTTACTTTCGTTATGTTTGTTACGGCGAGCAATATCCATATCAGCATATCCTATCAATATCAATATCCAGCACAGTATCACTGGGTGTATTGTAGACAGTCGGATCTGAAAGCAATTCAAGTCTAATAGTTTATAATCCACAGGCAACAGCATAGCAAGTTGGATATTGACATTTTTTTTTTATAATATAATTAATAATGAAGGTATGTGTTTCTTAGTATCTTTCTTCCTTTGGGAGTAATTTTCTAAATTAGATTAGATGGTTGTTTCTTCATGAGTAAATCCTTACAGCTATAATAAGTCTTTCTTTTTTTTGGAAGGAAAATGTCAAAACAATTATTGTAATGAAATTTTTGGGAAATGTCAAAATAGTTAATGTACAAAAATCTTAGTATAAACTTTTTAAGTTTTGGTTTTTATTAGGGGATATTTTCCAGAGCTATTTGTTAGAGAAATTGTTATGTAATTTAATTCCAGTTAAAAAAACAAAACAAAAAGTAAAATAATTAGACAACCCCATGTACAAAATAGGAGGTTTCAATTTCAAATTTCAATCTTGCTCAATAAATGTTAAATTTCTAAAAAAGAGCAACAAACTAGGAATGATTTTAAGGATGGAAATTTATTTTAAAATGTAGAAACCTTGTGAATCTTACTAATCCTTCATATGCCAACTATAAATGTTCAGGGATATTTTTGTAAAAATATTCAAATTTTTAAAGATTTTATATAGTTTTTATAAAATTTTGGCGATTTTTAAGGTATAAATGTTATTTCGGCTAGTGAGTCAATTTTCTTGGGAAAAGAGCCAATATTGATTAATATGACCAAGGGTCAAACTATGTAAATTGTACATTGAAATTATTAAAAAAATAATAATAATTGGTTATGATACAAGAGCGACGGTAACGATGGATTCAAAAAGAGAAGGGTCTAAAGTGGGCTCCAAAGGGATACACATGTCATTTTCAAAGCTAATGTGTCAATACCATCTAATCCTCCCTTTGAATTAATAGACACTCACTCATCGAATACATGTAAGAGGATGAATTATTTATTGGGAGCATGGGGTTGAAGGACAATCAACATTAGGGAGTGTGAGAGTCAACATGCATGGGAGAAAAGGAAATTCGAATGGAAAAAGTCACACTACTATGTTGAATACACTACAGTGGATTCTCATAAGTGTTAGACACTCTCTATTGATAGAATCACTCTACTCAATCTCATTATATATAAGCCTAACCAGTGTGACTTCTCTTACTATGTCAAACTTGACAAGAGAGGGAAGAGATGTTACAAAAGTAATAGCTAATAATATCCTTTGTAAAATGATCATATATCATATATAACAAGCATCATAAAAGCAACATAATGTGTTAGAGGAAATGGTTGTAGCTATCCATCGTAAAATGATCATATATCATATGTAACAAGTAATAGGGATGCAATATACTTAGTGTGTGTATCTCTCATCATAAAAGCATCATAATGTGTTAGAGGAATCAATTGTAGCTATCATATAACTTTCCATAAACTTACACTAACCAAAAATAGAAGAGGCCAAGAATCTTAAGTGAAAGGAATCTATTATAGGGGCATAAAGGGGTTTCTCCCGCATGGCACACCCATTATACAATGAATATGAAAACACATGCACCCTCATCCTAGGAGAACAACTTGGAGAAATAAAAAATTAGCTAGATTACATGGCATACCCAAGACAATTGTGTCTGACATAGATCCAAAATTTACCTCAAAGTTTTGGAAATGATTATTTAATGGATTTGGAACAAATTTGAATTTCAGTACAACTTATCATCCAGAATCAGATGGACAAACATAGAGGGTGAATCAAGTGATTGAGGATATGTTGAGAATGTATGTGATGGATAAACCATCAAAATGAGAAGACTACCTACACTTGGTAGAGATTGCTTATAAAAATGGGTACCAAGCATCTCTAAAGATGATCCCATTTGAAGCACTTTATGGTAGAAAGTGCAACACACAAGTAAGCTAGGATAACCCAGCAGACAGAGCAGTGGTTGGACGAGATTTGCTCAGGGAAATGGAGGAGCAAATGTTAAAAATAAAGCAAAATTTAAAGGTTGTCCAAGACAGACAGAAAAGCTATGCTGATAATGGCAGAACTCATAGGGAATCTAATGTAAGAAACCATGTATTCTTGAAAGTGAAGGCCAACAGAAGTTCCCTGAAGTTGGGAAATTGTTCAAAGTTGGCAGCTCACTATTGTGAGTCGTTTGAAATCCTAAAGAGGATTGGTCCGGTAGGGTGAACTCAAACTCATTACTATATACCATACCTCTCCACATGTGTAATAAAAAATGATAAACAATATGATGTGTAATAAGAAGTGATAAACAATATGATAGTGAAAATGTTAAAATTAAATTAATTTAAAAAGTTTAAATGAAAATGTTAAAATTAAATTAATTTTAAAAGTTTAAAAGAAAATTTAAATTTAATTTACATGACTAGAAATAAAATTTTAATATTAAATTTATATCAATATAACCAATTCTTCACCTTGTTCTAGTTCGATTGTTTTTCTACTCATCGTCGTAAGAACACGATCGTTATGTTTTAACAAAATAATTTTTTTGGTTTGCAAATAGTGATATCTGTTTAAAATAATATAATTTTGTTTGTTTTTTCGTATATGTTTTTGCAAATACTTATAGCCAACTTAAAATATAAATTTTTCGACTTCTTTTAAATACAAAATAATATAATTTTGTTTGCTTCTTTCATATATGTTTTAGCAAATACTTATAGCCAACTTAAATATAATTTTTTCGACTTCTTTTAAATATAAAATAATATAATTTTGTTTGTTTTTTCATATATGTTTTAGCAAATACTTATAGCCAACTTAAAATATAAATTATTCGACTTTTTTAAATATAAAATACACGTGGTTATAAAGATCTAATGAAGTATTGTTGGCCATATTGTAACCGACACTTTTCCGAAGGGAGAGAAAGCGCGACATGGTTGCCGACATTTACTTTTGCTACTTTTGCTAGTGAATCGATGATGGAGGCATGTGTTTCTTCGATATTCCCTCCCTTGATTTTAGGGATTAATTTTCTAAATTATATTCGATGGTTGATTGGTGACGACAAAGTAGGTACAACAACAAAATTACAATGTTTTTTCGGTTAGGTAGGGGAAATGTCGAAAGAGGTAATGAAGTGATCAAAACCGTGAAATCTGAGGGGTTGTTTCATTTTCAAATTCTAATCATCAAATGCAACGTATATAGAAAAGAGCGGCAATCTCTTTTTTTTCCAAAGGAGTGCGGACCGAATCATGAAATGCAAAGTATGTACAAAAGAACGGCATACTTTGAACACCGGATAGATTAGTCGTAATGTTTGTTTTAAATTCTTTCCGTAACAAGTTTCAAGTTGAACCTTTTATCAAACTTGAAAGAAGTTTTTAAAATTTTTAAACGAGTAAGTTAACACTTAGATAAATTTAAGTAAATAAATAATTTTAATAATTTAATTTTTAAATTGGACAAATGAATTTTTTTTTAAATAATATATAATTTCAAATAATTAATAAATCAAAACTGAACTTTATTTAATAAAATAAATGAATCAATACAGTCATTATCATTATGAATATTTTTCATAAAATTTATAATTACATATAATGAATTCACATTAAATGATAATATTGGTTAAAAAAAAGACATACAATGATTCATAATCACATTTATAAAATGATTATATTGGTTCAAAAAAGAATACATACAATGAATTCATAATCACATTTATAAAGGACTAACTTAAGCTTCTTAGTCCAACATATGAGATATAATTTTCAAGATTATCTTTGTAGAAAATTTATTAATATCCACTTAATATTCATTGCATCACCTGATGTTAATAGGGGTGAAGTGTAGGATTTAAACTAGCAAAATGAGTCAAAGGCTTGCACCAAATAACCAAGACTTATCGGGAGGTTACTCATTCCAAGACTCCTATGGCTAAGCAAGATGAACTGTGGAGTTTTCCCCACAATCAAGCCCACTTAGCTTGCTACCCCATTTGAAAAACCTTAGCAAGTATTGTGCATTATGAACTATTCAATTACATATCCCTTCACTCTTTTTAATTAAACATCGAGGGGCTTGCACGATCCAACATATGAGATATCATTTTCGGGATTATCTGTGTAGAATAAGTCATTAATATATGACCCATATCTATAAGTATTTGTTAGAATTGACCAATATCTCAGGATTTTGAACAGTCCACTTAACATTCATTGCATCGGTTGATGCTCACAGTGGTGAAGAAGTGGGATTGAAACTTGTGAAATGAATCACATAGAATTCATGTCACCTCTGAGGATTTCACCTAATAACTACAACCTCCCAGGAGGTCACTCATCCCAAGACTCCTATGGCTCAGGCGTGATTAGCTATGGATTTTTCCCCACAATCAAGCCCACTTAGCTTGCTACCCAATTTGCAAAATCTTAGCAAGTATTGTGCCTTATGAACTATTCAGTTAGAGATGCCTTCACTCTTTTTATTTAATCCTCTAGGGGCTTCTAGACTCAAATATATGAGATATAATTTTCAATATTATGTGTGTACATAGTAAATCATTAATCTATGACAAATATTCAAGAGTATAGGGAGCTCTAATGTAGTGTGACTAGTTTTAATCCCCGCAAATTATAATGTAATTGTATAAATGTGATTTCGGCTATTGAGTCAATATGCTTGGGAAAAGAGCCAATATTGATTAATATGACCAAGGGTCAAACTATGTAAATTGTAGATTGAAATTATTAAAAAAATAATAATCAATGGCTATGATACAAGAGCGACAGTAACGATGGATTCAATAAGAGAAGGGTCTAAACGGGAGTCCAAAGGGATACTCATGTCATTTTCCAAAGTTAATCTGTCAATACCATCTAATCCTCCCTTTGACTTAATAACAGTCACTCATCGAATACATGTAAGAGGATGAATTATTTATTGGGAGCATGGGGTTGAAGTACAATCAACATTAGGGAGTGTGCGAGTCAACATGCATGGGAGAAAAGGAAATTCGAATGGAAAAATTCACACTACTATGTTGAATACACTACAATGGATTCTCACACGCGTTAGACACTCTCTCTTGATAGAATCACTCTACTGAATCTCACCATATATAAGCCTAACCAGTGTGCCCTCTCTTACTATGTTAAACTTGACAAGAGAGGGAAGAGACATTACAAAAGTAATAGCTAATAATATCCTTCGTAAAATGATCATATATCATATATAACAAGCATCATAAAAGCATCATAATGTGTTAGAGGAATTGGTTGTAGCTATCCATCGTAAAATGATCATATATCATATGTAACGAGTAATAGGTATGAAATATACTTAGTGTGTGTATCTCTCATCATAAAAGCATCATAATGTGTTAGAGGAATCAATTGTAGCTATCATATAACTTTCCATAAACTTACACTAACCAAATATAGAAGAGGCCAAGCATCTTAAGTGAAAGGAATCTATTATAGGGGCATAAAGGGGTTTCTCCCAGATGGCACACCCATTATACAATGAATATGAAAACACATGTGCCCTCATCCTAGGACAACAACTTGGAGAAATAAAAAATTAACACCCCCTCTTTATGAAGAAGGTGTTCTCCACCAAGTCGATGTCATCTTTCATAATATTGGACTTTGCCTTGGTAAGGGGTTTCATTAGAATTTCAAATACCTACAAATCAATGAGGACATAATAAAGAATGATATCCCCCATATATACTCTATCAAGTCTTAGGAAATGGTACCGAACATCATTCTTATTGGAGTGATCATGAAACACAAGATGTTTAGAGACCCAAATACATCTCTAATTGTCAAAATAGACAATGGTGGGATCCAACATAGAAATGATTAACTATGAAATCAACTTGTTAAGCCAAATGTCTTCCCAACATGTTGATGATGTTTCCATATACTCTACTTCAGTTGAACTAAGAGACACTAGTGACTGCTTCATGTTAAACTAGGAAATCATCCATGATCCCAATATGAAGTAGTCACCATAAGTACTCTTTCTTTTTCATGCATCCCCTAACCATCTGATTCCCAATATTGCTAATGAGAGTGAATCCATGAACAATTTCATGACTCAAAGGCAATTTCTTTAGAGAAATTGAAATCCATGGAATTAGGGAAGTATAATCTCCAACATTGCTATTGTAATTTGGGCTTAGTAGCAAGTACCAAGGCATGTATGTGAATATTGGAGCATAACAGTGGGAAAAATTAGTTTTCATTTTATAACAGAAGAAATTGCGCACAGTTTAAAAAAATGTACATGTGTTTTGGTGAAGCAAAAACACATACTCATTCTTTTAACCTACCCTATGTGTGAAATGATTTGTATGGAATTGGCCTCCTTGAAATTAACTTCCACTAACACATTTGTGTACTATATTTTCATAACATTTGTTAGGAAGTAGAAGCAAACAAAATCATAGAATTAGAGCATAAACTAGCAAGATAAAACTGAGAACAATCACACAATTGACACAATGATTTATGTTGAAACCCAAAATGGGAAAAAACCACAGGCAATGATATTCGGTATTCTTATTATTCAAGGGAGAATTACAATAGCCAATATCAGGCATACAACCATCCTCTCCTCACATACGTTCTTATCTCTACACACATTGCACTCTCACCTCGATGGGTATGATCGTATATATAACATCTCTCAAACAGTTAGACAACTGATTATAATTAGATCCACGAGTTACATAATATGTTCACAAAAGAGTGCATGCATTGACATTCCTAATATAGCTACATGCATGTGCATGTGACCGCATGAGGAAATTCATTGGCATGTTTCCAAAAATCCCCACCTTGACAATAATTTACCTGACATATCATGCCCTTAATTAATTCATCACATTTTCTGCAAGCCAAGCGAATTCAAATAACATCGTAGCTTCTCTAACAAAACTGGTTTCGTAAACATGTCTGTAGAATTCAATTTTCTATGGACCGTTTCCAGAGCCACTCCACCTTCATCAACAACTTGTATTACTAAAATCATATTACTATGATAAGATGGATTTCTAGCCAAATCAATAGCACTTTGACCATCACAAAATACTTTCACCTTGTCTTGCATCCTTCCAAACTCCCCCAACAAACCCTGTAACCAAGTTGCCTCCTTGCAGGCATGTGAATAAGCCATATACTATGCCTTTGTAGTGGATAAAGAGACTACGTTTTGAATCTTTGACATCCAACTAACAGGTCCTCCTGCAAGAGTAAAGACATATCCTGAAGTGGATCTCCTTTTATCCAAGTCACCTACAAAATCTGAATCTACATAACCACAAACTAAATCTCTGGAACTATAATAGGTGATAGAATAACAGCTTGTGCCTCTAAGATATCAAAGCACCCATTTCACTTCTTCCCATTTCTCTTTTACTGGACTTGCCATGTATTAACTGACAACACCAACTACATGTTAAATATCTGGTCTAGTACTCAGTATCACATACATCAAACTTCCCACTACATTAGCATATGGTACAGGACACATATAATCCTTTTCTTCATCATTACTAGGACATAAACCTGAAGAAATCTTGAAATGTGAAGCCAAAGGGATTTGTGCATGTTTCACATTATTCATACTGAATATCATTAGTATTTTCTCCACATACTTCTATTGTGAATCATGATAACCACAACTTACCATTTTTCATGTCTCTGTGTATCTCCATGCCTAAGATTTGTTTTGTTGCTCCTAGATACTTCATATCA